>ML103568.1:28789-39583 GCA_003697995.1 Taxidea taxus jeffersonii
TGGGAAACTCACCCCTCTAACACTTTGAAGAAATACCTTTCTGCAGACAAATGTCAAACATCTGTTTCCAGGCCAGAACTCTTCTCCGGGCTGCACAGTCATATATTCCACCACTGCCCAGACATCTTCACAGGGCTATCTCATAGACCACTCCAATTCTACAGGTTCAAAACCAAAATTTCTATTCTCTCTCCCCATCCTGCTGGTCCTCTTACTTCCCCTATCTCCATCAGTGTCACCACCAGTCAACTCAAGTTCAACACCAGCAAGTGGCTGTAGAGCCTCACCCCCACATGGTCAGTCGGGAAGACCTCTAGAGTCCTCCTCATTGTCCTGTTCCCCCAGCCTTGTTATCTCATACCTGCTGTTTCCCTACTCTCCCAGTCTCTGTCCCCATCTCTCTCAGCTGGCAACCCTCTCACTGTAATCTGTTCTTCCCAGTGCTACCAGGGTGATCCATTTGCCAGACCCATCAGCTGTCCCAGGACCAAGAATGTAGTATTGAGTGACTCTGGGAAGCGAAATTTTGATAGTCACGCCAGAGCAGAGCAAAGAGTTGGGCTCACCGGGAGCAGCATGGCTCTGAGCTCCAGGTAGAGCACATTGTCCTGGTAGAACTCCTCCAGAGCCTGGAAGATATAGTCTCTGAACACCGGTGCATAGTAGACAAGGCCAGAGATCGTGAAGAAGATACTTTGAAACTTGGACCAGACGATATTTTGGTTTGCATAATCTACCTCGGGGTTCTCGGTCATCAGCGTGAAATTCCTTAGCAGTCTGCCCAAGACACAAAGCCGTTAAATTGAGGAGGCGTATTTCAAGCCATCACCTTCAGGCACCTGCAGGATTCTTGCCCACCTTGCTTCTCCCACCAGAACCAAACCCAGATGCATCATAGTGAACAGTGATGAGAGGCCACAGGAAGCACCCTGGGTTCTCTCATGGAGCCCCTCCCTGAGACCCACTTTGTGCTCCTCAGGACCCAGCTCAGGTGGGATGCTCCCACCAACCAGGCTCTCCTGCTCCTTTCTGCATGCTTAGCCAGTCTGACCCCACTGTATTTACATCCTAGACCAACCTCTCTTTGGGGAGGCGGGGTGTTATGCACAGAATTGTACCCCCTAAAATCCATATGTTGAAATCCTAACCCTCAGTGTGACTATATTTGGAGATAGGGCCTTTCCAGTAATAATGAAGGTTAAGTGAGGTCATAAGGGTGGGGCCCACACAGACTAGGACTAGCATCAAGGACACCAGTGACAGACGTCACACACACAGAGGAAAGGCCCTGTGAGGACACGCTGTCTGCAAGCCAAGGACAGAGGCCTCAGGAGACATCAAACCTGCCAGGATCTCGATCTTGAACGTTTTGCTTCCAGACCACTGAGAAAATAAATTTTGGGGGGCATCTGGGTGGCTCAGTGGGTTAAAGCCTCTGCCTTCCACTCAAGTCATGATCCCAGGGTCCTGGGATCAAGCTCCGCATCAGGCTCTCTGCTCAGCAAAGCAGAGCTATGCCTACCTGTGATCTCTGTCTTTCAAATAAATAAAATCTTTAAAAATAAATAAATAAAATATTTTACAAAAAAGAAAAAGAAAAGAAATTTCTGTTGTTTAAGGCACCTGGTCTGTAGTATTCTGTCATGGCAGCCCCAGCAAGCTAATACAGGAGGTAGGATGGAAATATGGGGATTACATAACCCAGGCTTTGCCCCTGAGTAGTCATGTACTGGCTGTGTGGCCTTAACCTTGAGCTTCACATTTCTTATTCATAAAGGGAAGTAAGCTCATAAAAGCACTCTATAGATGGTTCTATGCTAAAACAGCTATTACTTATAATATCACTTTACAAGTGTGTTGGGAAGTTGTTACAAAACATTTTCCAGCTGTTTCACCCACCAATGCACTGTCATTATTCCAGGGCTGGGAGCTTTTCATCCTCCTGGTATTAAGCATCTAGGCAAAATTCATCTGATGAAACAATAGTGTTACTGTTAATACCTCTTACAGGTCAAATGAGATTTTAAATGAACCAGGAACTTGCTATTTGAATGCTTTTGTGAAGCGAAGTATCTTACAAAGTTAAGAGCCTACTGATTTTTTTAAGGCCCGATTTGCATATATGGGTTTATACCAAGGAAGACACACCCACATACCACCCACTACTACTTATGGCTACGTGACACATCCTTTCTGAACCACACTCACCCGTTGTCAAACTCAGTGACGTTCTGCATCTCCTTTCGATACTTCTCCAGCAAAACCCACTCTGAACACTCTGCTGGCGTAGGGGTAGGGGGTGTTGGATAAGCAAATTTGAACTTCAGGGCCCCCTTCGGGGTGATACAGAAGTGGCAGTGCGGCCTATAGGTGACATTTTTCACCAGCCAGTTCATGCTCAGGATGCCGAAGTCATGGACATGTAAGGCAGCCCCTGGAAGGGAAGAAGGGCAGGGGGTGGGCTGAAGCAAAAGAGGTTAAGTCCACATTCCAGGGCACAGGGGCTGTGAGGACAGTGTAGTGAGAAGCATGCGGATGTCTATCTGGCGGAGTTCCTTGGAAATGCCCATAACGTACCTTCCCCCCTCCAGCTCAAAGACCTTCCAGGCCTCTGTGTGTCTTTGTCTCCCAGGGATGGCCACAGCCTTCTCCGCTCTGGTGTAGGAAGGGAGCTTCCCTCCCCAGTCAGAAGCCATGATGACCTCGTTTAAGAGAGGTGGCCTGATGAGGCAGGGGAGCATCAGGCTTGGAATCAGGAGACTGGGCCCAAGCTGGGCTCCCTCTCACCGTGACTCAACACAGGAAGGATGTAGTAGGAAGGAGCTTCAGCTCCTGCCTCCACCCGGCCCTGACCCTCTCAGCCTGCTCCCCAGCACCCCACACAGCGGTGTACTCCCTGCTTCCCGCTAGCATCTAGGCAGCTCCTGGCCTACAGGTTTGCCATCGATGCCCCACTACTTTCAGAGCAGACACCAGTTTCATCTGCTGAGCTCCTCAAGGCACAGTATACACCATCCCTCTGCTCTTCCTGCTCCATCTCAGCACCTGGCCTTGACACTGGCTGCATAGGGGTCCCAGCTCTGTGAGCTTCGGCATGTCACACTCTCTAAACCCTGTGTTCGCCATCAAGTAGAGAGGTTACTTTACCAACCTGGCATTTTTTAAATCTCTATTTATTTATAACATTAAAATAAAAGAGGTATAGGAAAGTCCTTGGGACCCCTGGATGCCTCAATTGGTTCAGCATCCACCTCTTGGTTTCGGCTCAGGTCATGATCCCATGGGGTGGTGGGATGGAGCCCCATATTGGGCTCTGCACTCAGCAGGGAGTCTGCTTGGGATTCTCTCCCTCTGCCCCTCCTCCCATTCATATATGTATGCTCTCTCTCAAATCCTTAAAAAAAAAGAGGAATTTATTTATTTGAGAGAGAGAGAACACATGCACGCATAAGTGAGCACAGGGGGAGGGATAGAGGCAGAGGCAGAGAGCAAGCAGACTCCCCGCTGAGCAGGGAGCCCAATGAAGGGCTCAATCCCAGGACCCTGGGATCATGACCTGAGCTGAAAGCAGATGCTTAACCGACTAAGCCACCCAGACCCGCCTAAACAAATCTTAAAGAAAAGAAAAGGGGCGCCTGGGTGGCTCAGTAGGTTAAAGCCTCTGCCTTCGGCTTAGGTCATGATCCCAGGGTCCTGGGATCGAGCCACGCATTGGGCTCTTTGCTCTGCATGGGGCCTGCTTCCTCCTTTCTCTCTGCCTGCCTCTCTGACTACTTGTGATCTCTGTCTGTCAAATAAATAAATAAAATCTTTAAAAAAGAAAAGAAAATTCCTTGTAAACTGCAAACTACTATTTGCATGTGCAGGATTATAATTATTTTAATAGTAATAGAAATGTAAATATACTGGGGCACCTGGGTGGCTCAGTCGGTTAAGCCTCTGCCTTCAGCTCAGGTCATGATCCCAGGGCCCTGGGATCCAGCCCCGCATCATACTCCCTGCTTGATGGGCAGCCTGCTTCTCCCTTTCCACTGCTTGTTCTCTCATGCACACACTGTCTCTCCTGCACACATACTCTCTCAACTAAATAAAATATTTTTCTTTAATAAAGACTCTACTTATTTATTCATGAGAGACAGAGAGAGAGAGAGAGGCAGAGGGAGAAGCAGGCTCCCCACTGAGCAGGTAGCCCAATGTGGGACTCGATCCCAGGACCCCAGGATCATGACCTGAGCCAAAGGCAGATGCTTAACCATCTGAGCCACCCAGGTGCCCTCAACTAAATAAAATCTTTAAAAAAAAAAAAAATGTAAATATGCTCTAGTACCACACTAGAAATGCATTTATCCAAGATGCTCATTCATACCATACCCTGTTACCTTAGTCCCTGAGAAAGGGCAAAAGAGGCAGATAAAAGACGTGAAGGGAGCAGTAGGTCCTATGGCCCAGACACTGCCTTGTGGGTGGAGGCATCTGCTTTGTCAGGAAAGACAGTAAAGCCCAGTTCCCACTCCCTACTGTCTCTCTGAGGCAGAGTCCCCTCCGAAGCTGGGCTTTTGGTAAACCAGCAGCCACCTTGGAAGACCCCCCTCCTAGTTTGCCAAGGAAGAAAAAGGTGCAGAGTAGCTGAGTGGGGTTCTCACTGCTCCATTTATTTTTTTATCTTATTTGTCATTATTTTTTAAAGCAGTTTCCACACCCAATGTGGGGCTTGAACTCACAATCCTGATATCAAGAATCCCATGCTCTACAGTCTGAGCCGGCCAGGTGCTCCTCCCTGCTCCATTTACAACAACAGCTCCAATAACAATGCTAGCTTCAAGTTTAGTTCCCCCTCCCTGCCCAGCATGTGCAAACCACCCCCTCCAAACCTCTACCTTTTGGCATCTTCTTCAGGATATTAAACACCTCACTTTTCTCGATGAGATTCTTGGCCTGGAAGAAGTGCATGCTGGGAGGGAAATTCTGGATCTTCATGGCCTGCGCCACCTCAGCCTTTTTGAGGGCCATGAGCCTCTCATTGGCCATCTCCTCCTGCTCGGTCAGCACTAGCTGCCCCCCCAGCTGCAGCATCTTCTCTCTCATCAACAGCTGGGTTCGTGCTTCATCTATGGATATGGCTGAGCAGAAAAAAGGTATCGCCACCACCAAAAGCAGGGAGAGCAGGGCTGGCCACCCCGATGGGCCACCCATGGACATTGGGATGCCTGGAAGAGGAAATTTCTCAGATGGAAACCCAACAGGGCTAAAGAAGGGAGGAGATCAGGGCAAATCGACAGATATAAGTGTCAAATTCTGATTTTCCTTCTCCCACTCTGTCCTCAGGTAACCAGGAGGCAACATACTTCCCTAAGCCCACAGAGAAAAGACCTCCAGGTACAGACCTGGAGGGATTTCCCAAATCCTAAGTCACCATGAGCCCTCCTTGAACAAAGTGGAGCGTTTCAGTTAGTAAGACATGTTCACACATAGAGGAGTATACTGCAATCAGATTTTTAATGTTTCACTTTTAAATATCATCAGAGAGCAAGAGCTCACAAGGCATATACAAAGAACACCTCCAGCATCGTAAAGGAACTTCAGAAAAAACACAGAGAGAGGGAAACAGAGACAATGCAGAAAATAGAAGAAAAATTCAAAAGAACCATACTTAATAGCCTAAGAAGGGTATGAAAAGATACTGTGTCCATAAAACAACTAGAGGGAATTATAAAAAATGTAATTTCTTTTATATAATGGCTGACTGGCTTAGTCTGTAGGACTTTTGACCTCGGGGTTGTAAGTTCAAGCCCCACAGTGGGCATAGAGATTACTTAAAAATTTGAAAAAAATTAGGGGCACCTGAGTGGCTCAGTTGGTTGAGCAATCTGCCTTCAGCTCAGGTCATGATCCCAGCATCTGGGGATCCAGTCTTCCTCCCTGGCTCTCTGCTCAGCAGGAGTCTGCTTCTCCCTCTCCCTCTGCTACTCCCCCTGTCTGTGCTCTCCCTCTCTCTCCAAATAAATAAATAAATAATAAAAATTTAAAGAATTAAGAATTAAATTAAAAAATAAACAATGAGAAAGAGCTTTTAGAAATTAGAAATACAAAGGCAGAGGGGCTCCTGGGTGGCACAGTTGGTTAAGTGTCTGACTCTTATTTTCGGCTCAGTGGTGGTCTCAGGGTTGTGAGAATGAACCCTACATTAGGCTCCATGCTAAGTAAGGAATCTCTTAAGATTCTCTCTCCTGGGACACCTGGGTGGCTCAGTCAGTTGAGCGTCTGCCTTCAGATCAGGTCATGATTCCAGGGTCTGGGATCGGGCAGCCTGCTTCTCTCTCTGCCTATTACTCCCCTGCTTGTGCTCTTGCACTGTCTCTCTGACAAATTAATTTTTTAAATCATTAAAAAAATAATTCTCTCTCCCTCGCCCTCTGCTCCTCCCCCAATGTTTTCTTACTCTCTCTCTCTCAAATAAATAAAAGAATAAATCTTTCTAAAAATACAAGAGCTGAAATTTTTAAAATTTCCTAGCAATATTATAAGATGGAATTGAAGGCGATCTTTTTTTTTTTTAATTTTTTTTAAGATTTTATTTATTTATTAGTTAGAGAGAGAGAGAGCGAGCACAGGCAGACAGAGAGGCAGGCAGAGGCAGAAGCAGGCTCCCTGCCGAGCAAGGAGCCCGATGTGGGACTCAATCCCAGGACTCTGGGATCATGACCTGAGCCGAAGGCAGTCGCTTAACCAACTGAGCCACCCAGGCGTCCCTGAAGGCAATCTTTTTAAAATTTGGACAAAATAAGAGAGAAACAAATGAGATGATTTTTGACTCAGGAAACCCAACCCCGAATAACAGACATATCAGAAGAAGAAAGAAGAAATAGGAGAAAAATGTAAATAAATAGTAGAAGAAATTGGGCCAGAACGGAAGACCTAACTCTCTGGTCTAATGAGGCTTGTTGAGCTCCTAGCAAAGCAGGAGCAATTGCTCAATAGCCACACCAAGATAGGTCATCTTGATATTTCAGTACATTAGCACTAAAAGCTGCTAACAGCTTCTAGAGAGTAGCTAGTCCAGGTTGGCAGTGAGAAAGGATTTAAGGGGAGAAGGAAAGAAACTGCTTGTATTGGGTCTCCTCATGCCAGGCACTCCACTGGGTCATTTATGTGAATTACATTTAAGAATTATGGGGTACTGGGGCGCCTGGATGGCTCAGTGGGTTAAGCCTCTGCCTTTGGCTCAGGTCATGATCTCAGGGTCCTGGGATCGAGCCCCACATTGGGCTCTCTCTCTGCTCAGCAGGGAGCCTGCTTCCACACCCCCCTACCTGCCTCTCTGCCTACTTATTATCTCTGTCAAATAAATAAATAAAATCTTTTAAAAAAAAGAAGAAGAATTATGGGGTGCTGCATAACTCAATCAGAGGAGTGTGTGACTGTTGATCTCAGGGTTGTGAGTTTAAGCCCCATGTTGGGTATAGAGATTACTTAAACAATTAACATATATAACATATGTTAATATATATTAATATATATAATTAATTATATATTAATATGTTGTGTATATATTAATTGTTTCTGCATACTTGAAAGTATGATATGGTATCCTGGAAAGAATCAAGGCTATAAACTGAGCAGTCCCTCATGATCTCATGATCAGTCCTGAATTAGGATGTCTTCAACTGTGAGACGTGGGCAAACTGCTTTATGTCTATGGGTCTCAGTTTTCTCACCTGTGAAAAGGGTGAATTATACTAGATCAGTGGCCCTCCAAGTGGGATACCGGTATCATCAGTAATACAAAATACCACCGTTTAGGTTGAATAAAAAATTTTTAAAATAAGTTAATTGAAAGAAAGTTATTAAGGAGGGGCACCTAGGTGGCTCAGTTGGTTAAGCATCCGCCTTCGGCTCAGGTCATGATCCTAGGGTCCTGGGATGGAGCCCGGCATCAAACTCCCTGCTCAGCAGCAAGTCTGCTTCTCCCTCTCCTACTCCCCCTGCTGTGCTCTCTCTCTCTCTCTCTGGCTCACTCCTTCTCTCAAATAAATAAATAAAAGCTTTTTTTTTAATAGAAAGATATTAAGTAAATAGAGATGCAGGGATATGACAAAGGTGAAAAGCTCGCTAATCATTGAAATACAATATATCCCAGATTCTTTCCAGGGCTATCCACTTACTCTAAGATACACCAGACACCAAGAGGGAATTTTCAGAAGGACCTGGATACTATTTACTCTCGTACCATAGCTATGGCAGGGGCTGTACCATCCTAATCAGAGAGTTGGACTTTAGAAGAACCCCTGCAACTTCATCAAGTCTTTGAATCTCTCTTCAGACCAGTGTTTGCCAACAGCTAAAAGAGGAGAATGACATTTATGTCACTGTCCCATCCATCCCATGCTGCGTCCTCCAATCAACGGCCCCAGCCCCTTGTCCCTCTCTCCTTACTGACACGTAGCAGAGGCCACTAAGTTCCAGAGCCTCCACCTCTGTCCTCTCCACAGATCCCAGAAGCAGTTGTGTGGCCCAGCATCCCAGGACCTTTCCTGGCCTGACAGACAAAAGCTTATCTAACACCAGTCCTGGCCAAGGCTGACTGAGCATCAGGAAAAGTCATCTCCAGAACACTTGTCACTAAACTTACTTCATCTCTCTCCTCATGAAAAGTGTCTTTTACCTTTAAAAGAGGGTGCAGGAAGACACTATAGTTTGTCCCCAGGATAAGAACAAAGAAACAGACCATGTGCCTCTATGACTCCAAGTCAGTGCCCTGGGGTCGATAACCATTTCAAAAGCCTATTGTGGGGCCAGGCTATGCCATCCGCCCCCCCCCTGGAAGGCACAGGCCCACTTGCAGTGGGGGCAGGGAGGGCAGCCAGCTGGGAAACAGAGCCCAAGTTCCTACCATAACCTAACGAGCTAGACCCCCACCCCAGGGGATCCCAGGTACCTCAGAGCAGCTCCAGAAACTGCAGACTGTTTGCTGAGTCCCCCGACAGCTGTGTCACAAGCACCAGAAAAGCTCACCATCCTGTTTTCACTTCCTGTCAGGCCAAGTTTCACTTCCTCCCGCCTCACGTTGCTCAGGCCTCCAGAAAGAGGCAAGGAAGACAGGGTCTGGCCGAGCTGAGGCAGCAAGGGGGCCTGAGAGTATGCGTTTACATGTGTGTGTGTCCGTGTGCGCACTTACGTGCTTGTGCGGTGATCTGTGTGTGTATGTGTGTGTGTGTGGTCACGTGTACGTGTGTGGGAGTTACAAACATCTATGTGAGCGTGCATGTGGGTTAATGCATGTGGGGGTTATGTGTGTGTTTGTGAGGCAGTTATATGCATGTCTGTGTGTGTCTGTGTATTTGTGTGAGTTTATGCGTGTGTGTAGGCTTCTGATTGTTTGGGGGGAGGATACGTGTGTATTTGTGTTTGAGGTGTCTTTGTAGGACCCAGAGCATAATTTTAGACAAGCACCACAAGGAGGCACTCCAAAATTTGCCCATAAAATTTGCAGAGTATAGCTCTCCTCCAAATGTGGTCATGGATCCTGAGGCAACCCTCTAGACAGAGGGTGAAAAGGTAGATATAAAAGAAGGTAAATGCTTTAGGGGAACAATTCAGGGATCTGGGGGCAGGACCGTTGAGAAAATAGGGAAGTGTGAGGCAAGAGCAAGGGGGCAGGGAGGACGGGCAAGAAGGCGAGAGGCAGAAGGTTCCAGAGAGAGAGCAGAGTGAGCCAAGCCCTGACACTCAGATGCCAGAGTCAGGCCTACCTTTGCACCCTGGCCTGGCCTTTCGCAGCTGTGTGGCCTTGAACATGCTATTTAAACTCTCTATACTTCAATGTCCTGATCTGAAAATGGAGGTCATCAAAGCAAGGACGACGCTGTGAGAATGCAGGCTAAGTGCCCCTTGCATAGTAAGTTCTCAAGAGATAGCAGCCGTTACTACTGTTAGAAATAACTCTTGTGACATATCATCCAAGTCAAGCTAAATAAGAAGGGTGAGACTGTACCAGTGACTTCGGTGACACATGCCTGCTCCACAGACTTGCCAAGTACCCCTCCTTCCCAGCCCCCTCTCAAGGCCTTCTGCCCCAGAGACACCCACAAACCCTCAGTACTTCCACTTCTGCTGTTCCTAAACGTCCAGAACGTTGGGGCCCCTGGCCGTCATCTTCTCCAAAAAGTAAAAAGGTCATCTGTTTCATAAACAAGAAGAAATCCAAAAGTGAAAATACAGAGGAACTAGCAATTCCCTCATCACAAGTTCAAGATTAATTTGTTTACAAGTCAGTGAAATCAGAAGAAACAAACAAGTGGTAAAGACAGACCAAACTGACCTGCAGAAAGATAGGAAGGAAAAAAATCACCAATTTGGAACATAAATCATTAATTTTTTTTAAGATTTTATTTGTTTATTTGACAGAGAGAGAGCACAAGCAGGGGGATAGGCAGAAGGAGAGGGAGAAGCAGGCTCCCCACCAAGCAGGGAGCCCCATGGGGGACTTGATCCCAGGATCCGGGATCATGACATGAGCCCAAGGCAGTCACCTAACCAACTGAGCCACCCAGGCACCCTAGAAAATACCAGAGCAAAGCTAAGATAAAGCTTTTCTTTCCAAAACCTTTGGTTAAACATAATAGCTAACATTCACATCTCAAAGGATTGGCTCTGGAGACTCCGGCTCACGACTTGGCAGGGAAGTGCAGAAAGCCAGGGGATGGCTGTGGGTCTTGACACTGGGGTTACTGCCTCAGGCAGAAGCTGTTTGGACCAGGGGAGTGGAGGCCCCAGCTGTTGAGACAGAAGCAGAGC
>RCUC01137895.1:0-194786 GCA_003697995.1 Taxidea taxus jeffersonii
AAAAAAAAAAAAAAACTTACTGCAAAGTTACTGTGGTATTGGCATAAGGACAGAAGAATTAATCACTCAATAGAATTGGGATTCCAGAAATAAGTCCTGAATTTCAACAAAGGAACTAAGAAGTGGAGAAAGAAATGGAGAAATGGTACTGGGACAACTGAATATCCACACAAAAAAGAAGGAAGTTGGGCCCTTTCCTCACACCATACATAAAAATTCACATTTTCCAAAAATGGATCATAGACCTAAATGCAATAGGTAAAAAATATAAAACATGTGGAAGGTAACAGAGGAGTAAATCTTTATTACCTTAAGTTAAGCAATTGTTTAACTATTATACCAAAAAGCACACGCAAGCAAAGAAAAATAGACAAACTAGCTTTTATCAAAATTAAAAATGTTTTAAAAGACACCATTAATGGCATGCCTGGATGGCTCGGTCGTTGAGCAACCAACTCTTGCTTTTGTCACAGGTTGTGACCTCTGGTCATGAGGTCAGCCCCATGTCATGCTCCATGTCGAGTCTGCTTAAGATTCTCTTTCTCCCTTTCCTTCTGCCCCTCCCCTTGTTCCAGCTCCCTCTCTAAACAAACAAACAAATAAATAAATAAATATTTTTTTTAAAAAAAGACACCATTAATAAAGTGCATATACAACCTAGAGAAGGGGAGGAAATATTTCCAAGTCATGTACGAGAAGAGGGACTTGTATCCAAAATATATAAAGAACTTTTACAACTCAATAATTTAAAAAACAATCTAATTTGAAAATGAGCAAAGGAAATCAATAGACATTTCTCCAAAGAAGATAGGCAAGAAATATTCAATAGCACCTGAAAAGATGTACATCATTAGTCATTAAAAAAATGCAAATCAGGGGCACCTGGGTGGCTCAGTGGGTTAAAGCCTCTGCCTTCGGCTCAGGTCACGATCCCAGGGTCCTGGGATCGAGCCCCGCATCGGGCTCTCTGCTCAGTGGGGAGCCTGCTTCCCCCCCTCCCCGCCTGCCTCTCTGCCTTGTGATCTCTGTCAAATAAATAAATAAAATATTTTTTTAAAAAAGAAATGCAAATCAAAACTACACTGACATACCACTTTACACCACTAGGATGGCTATGATTTGAAAAAAAAAAGACAAACGATAACAAGTGTCGGTGAAGGTGTAGAGAAATTAGAACCCTCAGGCATTGCTGGTGAGAATGTAAAATCATAGCCTAGCAATTCCAGAAATGTTAAACACAGAGCTTCCATATGACCCAGCCATACTACTCTAGGTATATACCCAAGAGAAATAAAAACATACGCACACACAAAAACGTGTACTTGAACATTCATAGCAACATTATTCATAGTAACCAGACAGTGGAAATCCAACTGTCCATCAAATGATAAATAAACCCATGTGCTGTATCCACAGAAGGGAATATTATTCAGCTATAAAAAGAACGAGCTACTGATTTATGTCACAATACAGCTAAACACTGAAAACATGCTCAGTGAAAGCACCCAGGCACAAAACACCATATACAGTATGATTCCACTTACATGAAATATCCAGAATAGGAAAATCCATGGAGACAGAGAGTTAGAGGGAGGGAGGAAAGGTGAATGAGTATGAGGTTCCTTTTTAGGATAATGAAAATGTTCGAAAATTAGAGAGCAGTGAAAGATGCACAACTCTATGAATAAAAATGACTGAACAGTACATTTTTAAAGGGTAGATTTTATGATATGTGACTATATGTCAATAAAGCTGGCATTTTTTTAAAAATGGAACTCCTAGAACTGATACTGATACGTATAATAATGAAAAAGAAAAATTTCATTGGATGAGCTTAACAGCAAACTGGAGAAGGCAGAGAAAAGATCAATGAAAGTTAAAGATGGAGTGGTAGAAATGATCTGATCTAAAGAACAGAAGACTAAAGACTGAAGAAATTTAACATAGTCTTAGGAACTGGTGGGACCACATGGTCTAACATACATGTTAGAAAAAGGAGAGGATGAAAATCAGGCAGAAAAAACAGTGGAAGAAAGAGCAAGAGAAATTATCCCAAAAGCTCATAAAATATAACATCCATATTCAAGAAGGTAAAAAAAAAAAAAAATCAAGGAGGAAGAAACACAAAGAAAATCACCCCAGACATATCATAGTCTGACTGCTGAACACCAAAAATAAAAATAAAATACTAATATCGAGAGCTACCAGATTAGGAAAGTATTACACATGAGTAAAATAAAAATCTGGATTAAGGCTGACTTCTCATCAGAACCACAGAGACCAACAGAGAACACCTGGAGTCCCGAAAGGAAAAGCTTGTCTGATACAAGTGTTCTTCCAAAAGGAGAGTTAAATAGACAGTCTTCCAAGAAGACACAAGAGGGGCGCCTGGGTGGCTTAGTCAGTTAAGCATCCAGCTTTTGGTTTCAGCTCAGGTCATGACCTCGGGGTCCTGAGATCGAACCCTACATCGGGGTCTATGATCAGTGGGGAGTGTGCTTGAGATTCTCTGTCCCTCTGCCTCTGCCCCTTCCCCTGCTCTCTCTCTCTCAAACAAATAAATAAAACCTTAAAAAAAAAAAAATACAAGCTGAGAGAATTTGTCACCAGCAGAACTACACTTCAACTCCTGCTAAAGGAGGTCTTTAGGCTGAAGGGAAACGGTTCCACAGGGAACCTGAGGAGCTGTTCCTGAGGAAGGGTCTTGTGCCCCTTGACTGGCAGCCTCTGGTCTAAATGCATGATGAACCGAGGAGCTTTTTATATGCTATATGCTACTACTTTTCAAATTAGAGGTTTAACCCAAAGGCTGGTGACCTACAGGCTTGGAAACAGCAATTTTAAAAACATAATAGGGTAGTGTGGCCCAGGAAAGAATAGCACGCAAACACCCCTTTAAAAAGAAATCAGAAGCAATAAATGCTCACGTGATGAATAATACTCTTTCCAAAAATCTATTAATGAAACTACAGCTCATTATGTTGGGCAATGTCTTATATAAATAGCACAAATATCACTGTGACATTCTTCTTAAGGTTTAATGTTGATGAACTAGAACTAGCCTCCTTCTATCAGACAATGAAACCCATGCAACTTGCTGTCTGTTTTCTGACCTGCCTGTCAGAAGTTCAGAGATAAATTTTTGTTCAACTGCAGTACCTGTTCTTAGTCTGTTTTGTGATATAATACTGTTCTCCCAATCCTTCATTATTTGGCATTTGTTCATTTAAGTGTTACTGTATCTGGGGTTTCCTCTTTTGTAAACTGAAAGATTAATAAATAGTAAGTAGAAACAGTTATTTGATACAGGCAAAAATAAAAACAGACTAAAAAGGGATTTGAGTGAAGACTAATTACCAAAATAGTTAAAAGCAGGGAACTTTTATTTTTAATTTATTTATTTGTATTTAAACATTTTCCACAATGGAAGTATACCATTGCTTTTTCTAAGCTATTTTTAATTAGCTAATGCTGTCTATCAGGCATCAAGGACTGCTAGAAAGTATGGATTATCTCTATGTCACTGAACAAGTCAGAAGATACAAGGTATTAAAAAAAAAAAAGCTCAAAATGGAGTCATCTGCACACACACGCGCGCGGGCGCGCGCACACACACACACACAGACACACACACAACACACACACCCCCAGCAAATCAACAGTTTCAACCTATCCCAGGAATGTGACCTTTTACCCTGGGTATGTGACCTTTGAAATTTCCCCATCAACACTGGTGTGGTAGTAAACCGCATGATAAACACACTATCATTCCCTTGCCCCAAAAAAGATGAGCGGGGGTGGGAGGGACAGGGTGGCTGGGTGATGGACATGTGCTATGGTGAGTGCTGTGAATTGTGTAAGCCTGATGAATCACAGACCTGTACTCCTGAAGCAAATACTACATTCTATGTTAACTAAATATATATATTTCTAATATAATATATATAATATGTATTTAATTATATAACTAAATATTTATATATTTTATATATATTTTTTAATTACATCTTCCAAACCATGAAAAAAAAAAAAACTATTTCCGGGCCTGAAACAATCCTTTCTCTTTTGCTAATAACTTCTTGTCCCACCTACCTTCCTATAAAAACCTTCCACTTTGTAGAGCTCCCCTCTACTTGCTGGATGGGATTTGCCCAATTCATGTACCACTTAACAAAGCCAATGAGACCTTCCAATTCACGCGGTTGAATCTCATTTTTTAACAAAGGGTGGTGTGTCCTCTGCTTGTGTTTGCTCAGCAGAGGGAGGGAGTAACACCAGCTCATCGTGAGAATGGCGATCCTTCAGTAGTCTCAGTGCAGGCTGACCTAAAGGGAGAGTTGTCAGCCACACAGACTTAAAAGTTAGTCCTTGAAGTTTCTGGAGGAAAAGCAGCGCTGTCAGTAGGAGTCCAAGAAAGACGTTGAGTACATCTTGAAATAGCTACAGTGTGGTCGGGCTAATGTCATTGGTGTGGTCTGAACAAGTCAAAGTTTGAGCCCACCTCCTCCTGCCCAGAACGCACAGCAGTGGATAAGGCTGCTAAAGTATTAAGATCATCTTAGGGTTCCAAGAGTCTAGAAAGTACGGTCTTGACAGGCAGGTGTTGTGCCCTATTGATCTTTGTAACTCTAACACTGAGCACAGTATCTGGCACACAGTCTGGTTCACAGGTGTCCTCTGAGCTGCACATATAAAGGCATACTATAGTGAATCAGATTTGCTAGAGCCCATCAGGACATTAACCACGTCTTCCCTGCCATCGTCACTAGGTCAGTTTCCCATGCCTCAGTAAACCCTAAATGTGGAACTCAGCTAATCCATGCTGGTTAAGACATGTCCCCAGCGGAGATCATAGTGGTACATTTCCTTACAAGTTTGGTGATGACATCCAGCCTCCTTGGGCTTGGTCCCACTGGATAAACTAAGCAAGATGATTTGAGACTGGAAATACAGTTGACTCGAACAACGCAGGGTTAGGGGTGCCAATCCCCTCATGCAATTAAAAATCTGCATGTAACTTCTGACTCCCCCCAAATTTACCTACTGATAGCCTACTGTTCACTAGAAACCTTACCAGTAACATAGTCAATTAACACATGTTTTGTATGTGTATTATATACTGCATTCTTAGAACAAACCTAGAGAAAAGAAGATGTTAAGAAAATCGTGTGGTGAACAGACACTTCGGGTACTATACTGTAAAAAAAAAAAAATCCGCATGTTAGTGAAACCATGCAATTCAAAGCCATGTCGTTTAAGGATCAGCTGTAGTGTACAGATAACAGCCTGCCTGGCCTGTGACCACCGCATTTCCCCAACAGCCTCGCAAAATCAGTACCCCCCTTAAAGCCCCAGGTCCCCCCACATTTCCCACCCCACTTGCTGGTACCCATACTTCCTTCTAATGATTTCTTATGAACAGAGCAAAAGCCACAAGGTGAGGTGCTGGGGAAAACAAGTTTGAATTCCAACTTTATCCTTCCGTGATTATTCGGTGGTTAACACAAGGTAACTGGCATATTTCTGCCCCTCTCTGAACTTCAGACTCTTCTTCAATGAAATGGACTGAATGCTAACAATAAAGTTGTTGGGAGGCAAAGCATCTAGCACAATGTCTGGATATAGTATGCTTAATGAATATTAGTCTACCTTTTCTCTGAATGCCAAGAACAGATAGCCTGAGTTACAACACCGTGCGTGAGCTGGCTCATTCTTGCCATGTTCTATCTTCATCTCTCTGCTCCAGGCACTTGGCTTCCCCACTATTTTATGGACAGCTCAAGCACACTCCTGCGGCAGGGTCTTTCGCCTATATTTGCCTCTGCAAGATCATTCTCCAGATATTTGCAAGGTTTGTTCTTTCATTCAGCACAATATCTGTTCAAACTCATCTCTGCAGAGAAGCCTTACCTAACCACCTGATCACAAATGGAGTCTATTTTGCAAATAGAAGCAAGATCCTTATGTCTAGTGGTCAAATTTCTGTTCTCCACGTGCTCTAAGAACGCAACACATAGGGCAGGACAAGTTTCTCTTGGCCACCAGAGAGAGTTCACAGATGGGTGGATTTCCACAAAATCAGGTCCTCATTTCATTAAATCAAAGACAAGCTTCTATGCCTCATGTCCTGGAGCCTTGCCCTACCATGGACGAGGGCAGAGAAGGTATGCAGAGTGACCAGACCAGAACCTGAGGCTGGTGTTTGGAACCCACCGCTCCCCCTCCCCCTGGCCAGCAAAGCAGCCCAGGTTCTCACATCCAGGCAACTCAGAGAGCATTACAGGTTGCTGGAAAGGACCATCCCATTAGGTCTCTGCCTCCCAAAATGACAGGTGTGTGGCAAGACACAGTGAGAGGAGCAAATGTCTGTCAGGGTGACCCAGCTAGATGGGCCAGGGCTCTGGGGTCAGGTCCTCAGAACAAAGTCCAGGAGCATAGAGGGACCCAGAATACCATAGTCCTCTAGGAGAGCCTCCCCTCACCCCAACCCCCCACCTGCCACTTGCCTTTGGGCTTAGATCTAACCTCACTCAATAGGGCCTTCTGTCCCAACCCAGGGTCCACATGGTTCTGGGAGGTATCTCCAGGACTGTAACTGACACGTACCTTTCAGTTACCTTGGTTCACAGTTTATGCCAATGGAGGGGGCACCTCCCAGCCTTGCGCCTCACTTAAGAACCACCAGAAGAAAGACACTCAACATAATCCCTTTCCAGGCAAGGTCAACCCTGTCCAAGTGCATGTGTCAGCTCAGTGTATCTTGAGAGATGCGGCAGAATAATATCCCCCTCCCAGGAAGTCCACCTGCACTTGCTTTTCCTCTAAGAAAAGGGGCGCCTGTGTGGCCCTGCACACTGTAAAGGCCCTGTTGAAGGCAGTTTTGGGTTAGGGGGGGAAGAGACTTCCTGAAGTCCTGAGGACACCCTGGGGAAGCCAAAGTCAAAGTCGCTGAGGATGAATCTGAACCTCCATCCTCAGCAGACTGCTTGGGAATTAAACCCCAGCTGCTTGCTTGCCCCAAATAAGCTCAACTAAACACCTAACGACTAGTAATGAGTTGAGGCCAAAACGCAGAGGTAAGCATGGGTCATCAATCACCAAAAAGCCGCTGCACCAACCCTCCGCCTCTTGCCCTGCCTTCTCTCTCCTCGATAAAAATAAAAATAAAGAATACTAATAATAAGTGTGTGGGAAACTGCTCCGGCGTCCCTCAGCTCCCCGACCCCGGCGGGGAGGTGACCAGGGCCCCGCACCTCCCTCTCCGGGTTCACGTGGGGTCAGCGGCCCCAGAGGCAAGGAGTGGGGATGCCGGCTCCGTCCCTCGCAGCCCCGCTCCCCCCTACAGCTGGCCGGACACCCGGGACCAGAGTCCGGGGCAGGGGAGACTCACCGCGCAGCCCGGGGATGGCCATGGCGCGGGCACGCCGGACACGAAAGCGGGACCAGCCCTCGGCGGCGCCGGCGTCCGCTTGGGCTTACTCCGCCGCGGGGCTAATTCCGTGGCGCTCGGCTGCGCCCGGACGTGCCCGCCCCACGCCCGCCCCTCCCCCGCCCGCCGCCCTGCGCCCTGCTCCGCCTGCCCCGCCGCCCGGGTTCGAGCGGGCGCTCCCGGCGCGGCGAGCTGCACGTGGGGAAGGAGCGCGCGCCCGCGGGCGGCCAGAGTCCCGGCCGCGCTGGGTTGGTGAGGCCGAGGGGCGAGCCGGGGGGAGCTGCCGGCCCTGCCCGAGCCGGGGAGGGGCCTCCGAACCTGGGTGGGTGTGTGCGCTCCGCCGGATTGTGGGGCGCGCGGTGCGGCTGAGTAGTTTGCAGTCCCGCCCCGCCGCCCCGTCGATCCCGGGCACTGCGGGCTCCCCTCGCCCCGCGGCCCGCACTCGCCCCCCGCGACCCGCTGCCCCCACCTCCCCGGGAGTCCGAGGGGCGGGGAGGGGTGAATAAGATACATGGGACAGGAGGACAGGAAGAGGGGCTGCGAGGGACAGAAGGAGGGCAAGGTAGTCTTACTGGGCCCGTCCCTCTGAGACGCTCGGGTCGGGGACATGGTCGAGGAGGGAGTCTGAAGCTCCATCCCAGAGCACTCGGGGGGCGCCGTCTCTCCGCCGGGTTCAGGTGCCCGCGGTGAGCAGAGCTACTGAAGGGCCGCTCTGGGTGCTGGAATCTGCAACTCCCAGACGCCCCAGAGCTGAACGAGTTCGATAACGCCCGAGACCCAAACAAGCGAAAGGGTATTCTGCTAAGGTCAAGTATGCTATTTATTCTTCAGTGTGAAGTGAGGAATCCTGTCTCCCGCACGGATAAGGGAGGCCGGTGGTGACTGCTCCCTGCTTGTTAGAGGACAAGGGGTAGTAGGCAGCACAGAGGAGTCAGGGGCGGCACAGAAGGAAAACCAGAAGTGGGAGATCCCAGTCCAGAGTTTTATTCTGGCCACGAGGAGTGGGAGGCTAATGTTTATTCAGGACTTCCTTGTCCCTTTCAGAGCTGTACCTGCGGGGACTGGTTGATTCTGACACAGCCCTGTGAGGCAGTTGCTGCTGCTGTGCCCATCCGACAGATGAGACTACAATGTAAAAGGTCAACCAACTAGCCTCTAACAGCTGTGCGGGGATCCCCCAGCAGCCAGCCTGCTCAGCGGCTGTGCTGCAACGCCTTGCTATTCTGCTTCTTTCCCTCCCAAACAAGGGCCTTCTCCCCATTCGCTCCCAAGGACCCTTCTCTGCGTCTTTTCAAGGCCAAGAACCCTGGAAGTCTTTCCACTGTGGTTCCTTGATCCATTCCCTTTCTTCTCTCCCTCCTGCACTTTCTTATCCCTTAGCCCCTGTATACTCTCCTTGAGACTCTCCTTGAAACTCTCACCTTGTGGGCACTCTGTGTCACCTGCTCTGAGGATAAGCAGAAGTCCTTGAGACCAGAGCAGACCCTGTCCCGTTAAACCCCTGGAGGAAGGGAAAGAGGCCGAGACACACCCTCACTGAGGCAGCCTCCTTTCCCTGCTCCTTGCCATTTTTTAAAAATCAAAACACAGCTTTTCTGATTTGGCTTTTTTTCTTGGCTGTGAATTGTCCTATCCGTAAATCTGAGGAGAAATTCAGGCTACGGAGATATAGGGGGTTGGAAACTTGACACCTTATGCTGGAGAGGTAGCCTCCCTCCTGAGTTTCTCTGGGCCCAAGAGGCCTCTAGTAACACCTCAGCGCCAGGTAGAGCATTAGGGGACCAGTAAGAAGAGAGCTAGGTAATTCCCTGCCCCGGGATCTGGTTTCCTACAGAGACCTCAGAGGCTACTCAGAATTGGAGGCCTGGGGATGGACAGACAGATGACGACCTGTGAATTACTGAGCAGTTATATAAAACTTCTTATCCATTCTTCCTTTCCTCTGCTGACTAAGCCCCCACCAAAGCTGCTCGACACAATCCACGCTCTTCGCCTGTAGTGTATGTCCCTTCCGTGTGATTCCCCACAGCATCAGAAGGGGGTGAGTCCTAGAAACGCAGTAGTCACTGGTTTCCGTACCAGCAAGGACCTGCCCTGTAAGCAACAGGGACAGCGTGGTTCCAGTGGTGTGACCTGGGAGTTCTTGCCCTGGTGTCAGGTGCCTGGGTTCTGAATGTGCCCTGCCACCCAGCAGCTGTGTGACCTTTGGCAAGTCCTCTGAGCTGTTTTTATTCTCTGTAAAGGTGGGGGGGGGGGTAGTGGATTGGATGATGTCTAAATCCTTTCCAGCCCCACCAGCCAGCCCTTCCAGTGAGTAGAGGCTTTCCTGTGTTAAAAGGATCTGGAATGAAAATCAATTCTCCATCAAATTCCTGTTACAAACCCAGGGTATTCCCCTCATTCTCATGGGTCTTCTCTCCCCAGCTAGAGTCTCCGCCATCTTGCCAGCATATACACGTAAACTCTTCACATAAAGTTTAAGGAAGGACAGTCTCTCCTTGAGGGTGACATTACCGGTCAGTGATTTGGGGACTGGGTGAAGTCTGGCGTTATCTCTGTCCTTCCACTAAGAGATGTCTGGAGTCACCAGGGCCTGGGCATCCAGCATACAGCCCAAAAGAAACTCAACTCTTCCTCCCCTCGGGATAGAGTCAGTCCCTAATGCTCTGCCACTGACAAGACACTTATTCCCCCGCTTGGAGCCTTGATTTCCCCTCATTTTTATTGTGCCGCTTCTTCTGTTATTAAAGAGCAACTGACAGTTTGCCCCAGACTTTCAGTTGTATTTGACACTCTCAACCCTAGGACTCAGACTAATGTTCCTCTTCTCCAGATGAGGAAACTAAGGCTGAGAACCACTAATGGCCTTATTGGGAGCCACACAGTAGAATGAGGGCCATGTGCAGAACCCAGGCCTGCCTGCAAGTCTGGGGTTCATCCCCCAGGGCTGAGTCTTTGCTGGATGGGCCCCTATTCCTGTACCTGCCAGCACCCCATTTCCAATCCCTTCAGTCCCCCTCAGTGTATCCGAGGATACACTGGAACTTAGGGAGCCAAGGGCTTAGAGAAACCCCTGCACACCTGCTCAAGTTCCTTCATCCCAAGGTCAGCCACACTGGCAATGATCATGTCTGCCTTGGCAGGAGCCTGGCTCCAGGGCCACCCCTCTGCTCTGTTCAGGAGCCCTTGGGTCCAGAGCTTGGAGAACCTAGTGTTCTGAGCAAATCCCTTTGGGGATTTGGGCTGGGTTATGAGAAGGCCTGCCCCCCACAATCCTCTCCCCACCCCATGGAGGCAGACACCATTTTTTCCCAGAGGCTGGCCATGCCTGGGGCTGGAGAGCTTTTTGGGATGGATCCTGTGCTTTCTCCCCCAGAACCAGGTTCGGAGCTTGGGCCCAGCCCCCCCTTCCCCTGCCATCTCAGCCTGGAGGAGGCGGTGAACCACCAGCATTTTGCAAGGTGAGAGATTGGCCTTTATTGTGGGTTTAGGAGGGCGTGAGAGCGGAGGAGGAGGAGGAGGAGTGAGAGCAGCAAGCTGACTGTCCAATCTCAGGTGAGGCGGGCTACGGCAGGGTCCGGGGCAGTGACCTCACTTGCTGCACTTCCTGGGGGAGCACCGGCACTGCATGGCGTTGAGGATCTGGTGGTGGACCACGGAGCCATTGGTGCAGTGCAGGGGCACCAGCATGGGCTCTGTCCGAGTGGGTGAGCAGCAGGAGCACTGGTCCTGCACATCCTCCGTGTCGATGGAGTACAAGGCCTTGCTGGTACATTTACCCTGTGACGGAACAAGGGGGGGGGGTGGCATTGCAACACTGGAGGGGGTCCTGCTAGGCAATTTGCAAAGGTAGATCTCAGGAAAGTCTGACATGCCCCCTATCCTTATGGTCCTATTACGCCCAAATCCCACTAGCTGCAATTTCTATGCATGTCTGATGAGGAAACATAATTCTACCCTTCCCCACCCAGACCTCACTGAAGCCAGGACCCCCTTACCTCACAGTAATAAATGTCCACTTCCTCTTCAGACTTACAGTCTCCCACTTTGACATACTGCAGCCTGGCCATCATATCCTTGCATTCCAGCTCCTCACCTACAGGAGAGGTGAGAGACAGGGCATGGGGCCTGGCTGAGGTTCAATAGAAAGCTCTCTGGCCCATCTCCCTCACTTCACTGGAAAAAGGTCAGTTTCACAGTAACCAAATCACTGAAGCCAGCTGCAAGGGGGGGAGTTAGTTATCCTGGTTCACCTCTACATCTCCTGTCCCTCCAATTCAGAGGTAATAGTTACGGCTGGGTTTAACTCACTTAGTGGTACAATCTGAATGGCAGGAGGAGCCTGCCCTATCACTGTGCGTTGGTGGTACAGATGGATGAGACTCGCTTTTATGTAATTGTAGACTCTAAAAACCATAATGTCTGGAGCAATCTTCTTATGCTTAAAACTATATCCGGAAGCTAATGGGCAAGGAAGGAGCCAATAAATATAACTAACATCTATCTTGGCCTTTGGAAAAGAGGAAAGGCAAATGGCATGACCACACAGGGGACTAAGAGGATCCCTAGGACCCCTTATGGAGTCCTCCCTTTGGGAATAGCTGTTTCCAGTCTCTGGCATGGAGAGGATTAGTGGCATTCAGATTTGAACCTCTGCTTGGCCCACCCATAATTCTAAGACTTAATACCAGTTGTCTATTCCCCATCTGAACTCTGGAACTCTTCCATTTTTGAATGGCTCCCAAACTAAATCAACCCTAACTACATATTAGCCTGCCTCCCAATTTCCAAATAACTTCATTTTACAGTGAAAGTCTGCCAACCACATTAAAAGAATGAATAAGGAAAATATATTTAGGCCAGCAGGCTATATTCTATCACTGTAGATTTAAATCCCTGAGCCTGGCTTCCTCCCCTCACAAAGGGTCTCCACCCTCCTGAGAGTACTGACCAACACATGCTCCTCACTGCCTCCCTGCTAGTTTGGCAAATAACTGTCTCTTGACCAAATTCTGTGCACAAAATGTGCCCAGAGAGAATTCATGCTCCCTGGTGGTTTCCAGACTTCAGCATTCTGAAATTCATGCAGATAGGAATCACAGAAAGAGTAGCTTTCGGAGCGTGTTTCCTCGATCTGCAACCTGCTTACAGCAACTGCAGGGACTATCAGAGTGAGCCATCAGGAAGAGAATGAATGATTGAGCACCGAAGGTATTCATGCTTTCACTCCTCCTTTCTTTACCCAATACCAAACATGGGCCCACGAACCCCAAATAAAACAAAAAACACAAAGCACCAAACCAAAAACAAAAAAAAATATTTTATATTCAGAGACCACAGCACTAGCACTAGGATTTGGAAAGTTACTTGTCTCGTGAACACAGGAACGTGTGGTGAGATTACAGTCTGATGGGCACTGGCAGCCTGCTGTGAGCTACGAGGACCCCCTGACAGAACACAACTGCAAGGCCATGAGGGGTCAAGAGTGAAGAAGGGGAAGTTAATCAATGTAGACCAGTCTTATGAACTCTTGAGAAGACTCTGTGGGCTCTGCGTCTGCAGGCCTCACAACCTGTGGTGAGAGCTCGTGTCTGCTAGCCGGTGGCTTCTCTTTCTCTGGGAGGTGGCTGTCTGACCCTCAAAGAATACATGTGTCTTGAGTGTCTGCTCTGTCAAGATTATGGATCGAGGGTGCCTTTCTTCAAGGAGCTCTGGCCGGAAAAAGAAGATGTTGTCTCAGGATGGGACTATGAGCCACCCTTGCCTCTGGGAGGGAAAAAGCAGGTAGGAGGATATAAGTAGTTAGGAGTTTTGGAAAAAGGGAAGAGCCTGCTTCACAGGGATTTGAGTGGCGATCTGAGGAGTGGGCAGTCTAAGAACATTCAGGGAGGGTGGTGGTTCCCTGAAGAACTGAACCTAGTGATTGGCCAGTGGGTTAAGAACGATCTTTCCAGAACAAGCTTCCTCCAAAGAAAACAGTCCTTGGACTTGGTCTGACAGATTTCAAGGAACAAGCTATTGGTAATATACTTACATGTGTTACAGCAGGTGCCTGGAATTTTCATGATTCTCCCCTAAGAAAAGAGCAAAATCCCAGATTAGGCACAACTAGGACACAACAGACAGCTTCCAGGTCATTCCAGGCCAGTTCCTGGCTCTGGCCTCGCAGCCCCGAGCTTCAGTCCCCAGACATAAAATGTACATTGACATCACAACTGAGAGCAGACTGACCAACCTACCTGACCAGGCTGGAACAATTCTGATTGTTCTAGATTCTCTCCCAGTTGCATCACCAGGACCATCATTCTCAGGAGAGACTAGAAATCATTTGATCCCATTCAAGGATCACAAATTCAGTCTCCCCCAAGGGAAAAGTATCTATTGAAAGCACCATATAGTGCTTATATATATATATATATATATATATATATATATATATAGTCTCTCCACTAGGCTTTGGTATTGAAACATCATTGGTTTTTGAACTAGGTCTGGGGTCTCCCTTGGACACTGAGACATCATGTCAGGGAAGAACATAACGTTCAGAGGACTCTGTTCTTAGAGTCAAAGATGGAGCTGTCAAGAGGAAATTAGGGCCTGAGCTTCAACTACTCACTCCCTCAGCCAGACACTTGTGTTCATCGAAGGGCGGGCAGCCCATGACCCTCTTCTCCCAGATGTACTCTCCTCTCTCATTGACCTTGCAGAAGTGATTATCACAGCCATCCTGGAGTTTCTCATCACGCTGAAAACAAAGACGGGAAATTGGTAGAGCAAATCTGAAGATGGTGTTTGGTCTGCAAAGATACTTCAAACCATGACCGTGACTCCTTGAAGTTGTTGAAACAATCTGGAGGACTGTGGAGCAAGACTGAGACCATCTATGGTCTCCACATCCAGAGCACACAATAGAAGTGGGGTCCCAGCTTATTTATTGTGAATAGGGCTGCATAAATGCAGAGAATTCCCCAAACCCTTCTGACCACCTAGAAGTTTAAAAAATTAAGACATAGTGATGGTAAACTAGCAAATCAATAACTGAACCAGAAATGAAACAGGCGCCACCACCCAGCCCTAACAACTAATTTACACTCTCATAGATCAGGCTTAGTGTCATTCTGATTGTCCATCAGTCTTATAGACAATGGAGGCTGGAAGAAATCTTAAAGATCAACCAACTCTAAACCATAGGCCTTATGCCAACTATGCTCTGGTCAAGGAGAGTGAAAAAATTACTAAATCAAAGAGAAAATTCTGTACCTTCTATAGGCTCTCCATCTTTTCTCTATAAAATCAGAAATAGGTGGGAAGCTAATATTGACCCAAACTTAGTCCTTCTTTCTTGAAGAAGAGATGCCAAAATAGGAAACCAGGTGGTGACATGAATTCAACTTGCTCCCACCTTCAGTGTCATGATCTGTCCTCCTCTTAGCTGAATGGTACAAGCCTTAGGCAGACATTTCCCACAGCATTCACCTTGGTTCTTCTCTTCTTTGTAACCCTGTACCCAGGAGAAAAATCAGCCTTGGTTAACCACCCCCCCAAAACACCCCATCATAAGTAGGCTTACTTTTCTAGCTTCTGATCTCTCCCATCCAGTAGCTGCACCCAGAGCTCAGAAAGTTAACATTCAACTCTTGGCTGACCTTTGTCAGTTCTCAGTCCCCTAGATGGCATTCCTTCCCTCCACATATGTACATCTTGCTCATGTTCTAGCAGCCAGACCTATTAAATTAGACCCCTCCCTTGAGCTCCAGAATTACAAATTCAATTGCTTAATTTGACAACTGTTTATCTTATCTTCTCAAGACTTATTTACAAAATGCAACTTGATATTTCTCCCAAATCTCATCCTTCTCCTGTCCTACCTTACCTTGGTAAATAGTTTCATTACCCAGTTGCTCAAAACCAGAAATCTGGGAGTCATCCTTGACTTCTTTCTTTTTCTCATTCTCCCACTCCCATCACCAAATCTTGCCAAAAATTCTGACTCAACCTCCACTTGTTATGACCAATGTCCTCTGTCATCACCTAGTCCAAGCAATCATCATATACCTCTAGACTCTGGTAACAGTTTTAATTTGTCTTTCTACCTCCATTCTTGCCCCTGTACTGACCCTATAGGCCTCTACACGTCTGTTAGAAAGACTTTCTTATAAGTCTAGCCATGTCACTCCTCTGCTTAAAAAACATTCATGGAATTCTTGTTCTAGTAATGGCAGAACAGCTTATATTGGACTGACCCTCTATAGACAATGATTATAAACTCTTGATAAAATATTTTAAACAAGTGTTGAAAGGCACTGGATGGGAAAAAGAACATCTTGTGAATTCATTTCTCATGTAGAAGTAAGCGATGTGACAACAATAGCACAAAGTATAGGGGGGTAAGTACATCATACATGAAGTGTTTACTATCAAACCAAGGTAGACCATGAGAAGTCAAGGATGCATATTGTAATCTCTGGAGTAAATGGAATTATCTATGCCAAAATATTTTCTATCCTCACTTGTGATTTCTTCTCTGATTCATGAATTAATATATTGTATTTAATTTCCAAGTGGTGGGGCATGTTTCCAAATACCTTCTTATTACTAAATTTTAATCTAATTGTGGTTACAGAATGTACTCTAAATTCAAAATTTTGATATATATTGACCTTTTAATGGTCCAGAATTTGGTCCAGATAGGTGAAAATTTCATGTGCATTGAGAAGAATGTGTGTTCTGCACTTTGGGAGTATAATAATCTGTTATTCTCAATTAGGTCAAGTGGGTAGATATAGTTTTCCAATTCTTCTATATCTTTATTGATATTTTTCCTACTTGTTCTGTCAACTACTGAGAAAAAATATTAGAATTATGAAATATGGTTGTGGATAAATCTATTTCTAGTTCTGTCAATTTGTGCTTCACATATTGGAAACTCTGCTACCGGATGCATACACATTTAGGATTCTTGTGTCTTCAGAGTAGTCTTTTATAAAATAACCTTCTTTTATGTAGTCTTTTATGAAATAGTAGTCTTTTATGACATTTTATGAAATAACCTTCTTTATTTGTGGTAACATTCCTCATCTTACAGTCTATCTTGTAGATTATCCATTGCAACTTTTTTATTCTTAGCATTGACTGGCATTATCTTTTTTCATCCTTTTATTTTCAATCTCTCCATCTCTTTAAAGTGAAAATAAATTTTGAGGCACCTGGCTGGCACAGTGGGTGGAATGTGCAACTCTTGATCTGGGGGTCCTGAGTTCAAGCCCCACCTTAGGCATAGAGCTTACTTTAAGAAATAATAAATAAATAAATAAATAGAATTAAAAGTGTATCTCTTGTAAACAGCATACTAACTGGGTCTTGCTTTCTTATCCAAGCCTGACAAGTGCCATTTTTTATTGGGATTTTGTTTTCCCATTTATATTTAATGTAATTATTGATATGTTTGGGTTTATTCTCCCATTCTGCTATTCATTTTATTTGTTTTCTTCTCTGTTATCTGTTCTGTTGTTAATGCTTTTCTATATTCTTTTGGTTTAATCAAGTTATTTGTTTAGAATTTTATTTTCTCTCCCCCATTGGCCTTTTAGGTGCATTTCTTCACATTACTATTTTAGTGTTTACACAGACTTATCCATTTATCAAATCCCATCAAACTATATACTTAATATCTATGGATTTTATTGTAGGTGAACTATCCTGATTTTTTAAAAATAATACTTTTACAAAAATTTTAAAAATAAGACTTGCTTTGGCTTCCCATTGCATTCAGAATAAAACCCAATCTTCTTAACAGGTTCTACAAGGCCCTGTCTGGTCCTGGGATCAAGTCCTTCATAGGGCTCCTTGCTCAGCAGAAAGTATGCCTCTCCCTCTGCCTGTCCCTCCCCCTGCTTGTGCTCTCTGACAAATAAATAAATAAAATCTTAAAAAAAAAAAAAACACTTAACACAATCTGAAATGTTCATTTGTTCTACCTGAGAGGCATGTAAATTCCAAACTAAGTCTATGCTATTGTCCTTGTACCCAGCACTTGGCTCTAAGTAGGCTTCCTACAATGACTAAGATCAGCTTTGCTGGGAACTCCAGGACAGTGGCTTTAAGTGACAATCCTTTATTTACATCTGAGCTGGAAAAAGCAGGAGCTTCCAGTAAAATAGGACCTCACTGTCTTGCAAAAATGCCCCCAAATTTGGGAGACAATACAGGGCAACCAACTCTTTATCTTGCAAAGTAAGTGTATTTTCAACAATGTTAACAAAATAAAAACCAAAAGCTACCATCAGCTGTTTCATCACTGCATCAAAATTTAAGCTCTTTTAAAGCTACCCACCACTCCAAAAAAAAAAGGGGGGGGACATAATCTCACAACATTTTTATTTTTATTTTTATTTTTATTTTGTCAGAGAGAGAGAGAGAGAGCGGACACAGGCAGACAGAGTGGTAGGCAGAGGCAGAGGGAGAAGCAGGCTCCCCACCAAGCAAGGAGCCCGATGTGGGACTCGATCCCAGGACGCTGGGATCATGACCTGAGCCGAAGGCAGCCGCTTAACCAACTGAGCCACCCAGGCGTCCCTCACAACATTTTTAAAGAATAAATTGAATTATATGAGAAGCCAGCTACAGTGCCACTCTTTTTCTCATTTTGCCACATTTAGTAATCACCACTTGGAGATTCAGTCATTCAGGTCCTGAGGTTTTCCTAACATGAAGCTCTAGCCAGTCAGTTTGGAGCCCTCAGACAGAAAATGTGGGCCTTTCTGTATTGCTCCCTTGTTCATTGCACATGGGCTGAATGCTTCTAATCAGCTTGCAAGGTAAGGAGCCCGTAAGCTTGCACAGAACAAATGTAAACAATTTGCTACTCATAAACCAAGCTTCTGAACACAATGTGTTGTCAGGGAGTAGGCTGTGCAGAAAGCCAGTGAGCATGGAGTCAGCACAGAATCAGGGCTCCTGGGTCCAGGCCACACTCTCCATGCTGGGAGGGTCACCGCTGGAGTTTGAGGCATCAGGTGGTCTTTCACTGGTGAGTTTTAACTGTGTTTTCAAAAACGTACAATTCCTGGAAGGTGTACCACTGAGGTAAAGGCGACAGGAAGAGAGGGATGGAATAAACAGTGTAAGTGAGTGTGGGTGGTTACAGTCAGAAGGAGGAGATTAAACAGGGATTAAATTGGGCAGGATTTTGTGGGAGCATGGATTTGGGTGCTTTTCTTTTCAGTGAGTGTTAGAAGAAGAGACCAGAAAACAGGCTCTGCTCAGCAGTCCCAAGGAGAGGAAAATGGAAAAATCTTTACAGGAGAAGTGAGTGGGCAGGGGATAAAGGGAGGAGGGGACTGCTAAGTGAAGGGACAGGGTGATGGGGACAAAACCCACACTCCAGAAAAGCAGAGGGCACAATTAAGCCAAAAATAGGGAAAGGCAGAGGGTGTTATGATAGGAAAAACAGCAGGAAGTTAAGGAAGAGAGGGTAGAAGGTAATAGGAGAGGGCTAATGATTTTGGAGTTGGAAACAAGGGAGGAAGGAGGTGGGGGAGGAGGGGCTCATGGCAGGACCCACTTACAGGAGTAAACAAAGAAAACATTCCTTCTGCAGGTCCCCTGCCTAGAAGGCCAGAATGCAGCTGCACCAGGTAACAGAGCTTGTCTAGCCCTGCAAGGCTTCCCAGCCACTCCTGGCACCACGATGTGCTCCATATGCAGACATACGCACGCGCACATGCACCCATACCCAGAGAAAGGAACGGCTGAACAGGCTTTCCCCCAAACATCCTGTCAGGAGCAGCCACTTCCTCTGCCTGCCAGCCAAGTTCCTAGCAGCCCGAGCTCACTTATGTAGGTCTGAGCAGCCAGTCAGTCCTGCCCCTGACCAGTCATTCCCCGAACACTGCCCTGCCTGTGTCTCATGGCCCTTTCCGTAAATTGCATTGGCTGCTCAAAGCCTTCTAGTCCTGCTTCCCTCTACTGTCCTCTTCTCTTACTTCTAGCTGCCAGTCCAGCCCCCATTCCCCTTCCTGGAAGGTCCTCTATATTCAACTCTCTACTCAAGGTCAGCTCATGGTCAGGTCGCTCCAGGTGACTTCTCGGCGTTCCATGTCAGCGGACCTCTCTTCCTCATGCCTTCCTTGAGAGTTCACCGGTCAGGCTTCATGTCTACTACCCACCAGCACAAACCACCTTCTACAGACACCTTTTAGGTATAAGCAGTCTCCACTAGGAGGAAATGAAGGACTCACATGGTGATGACAACACTTCAGTCTGGTGTAGGCAGCTCAAGCTGACCTACCTAAACTTAATTCACCACAGCGCCTCACTTGCAGGAGACCTCTCTGACCTTCACAGCAGAGGACAGTGGCAAGACCAGTTAAGGATGCAGAACTAGAATGGGGACAACTGAGGCAGTTTCCAGCAAAAGTTGAGAGATAACATGGAAGGGGGACGGATCTAGCAGTTCTCAAGAGGGAGGAAGTAAGGATACTGCCACGGGGGAATATCAGAGTTTGGGAGGAAAGAAGGAAGAGTAAAAAAAAAAAAGGTGGGCGTGGCATGGATTTAAAACTACTGAAACCTAGTGCTGGACTGGATTGATTCTAAAGCTGGGTTTCTTGTGGAGGCAGAGGAGCGGATTGTGCCACCTTCTGGCCACTAGAGGGCGCTGTTAGAGAGTTAGCAGCTTGCCCTCTAGAAAGCGCTCCTTGGAGAGGGTTGGTGGGGGCTTCTTGCCACACTGACTGTATTTCAGTGGCCGTCCAAGGTGAAAGGTCTGTCACAACCTCCACACAGCATTATTTCATTCTCTATTCAAGCCGATATGTATTCTAGGGGAGCTGTTACGTGTACATACGCCACCCAAAATCCTAGAGCAACAACTGGAATTTTTTTTTAAAAAAGCATGTGCTTAGTTGGCTTCGTTCTGATTGAGGCAGGAATGTTCTCTTTGAATCATTCTTTCAGAAATAGCTGTGTCTCCTATAGACCCATTCACTCCGCAGATATTTTATTGTGCCCCTTCTTTGAGTCGGTGCCAAGTGCCATGAAGCACACAGATGTGGCACGATCCATATAAAGGACCCACTCAAGTGTCCTTTGTCCCTGTCCTCCTGAAGTCCCCTCCCACTCTGGCTGGCTCTGCGTCCACTCACATGAAGGACCCCTCCCAGATGCCACCCCACAGCCTGCCTGCTCCCTGACGAAGCTGAGAGGGAAAGCCCTCCATTGGCACCGAATAGAAGAGCTATTACTGTATTCTGTGCCTCTGGCTGACAAGAGGCTCATCTGTCCAATTGCATTTTCAGAAAAAAAGCAGGAGCCCCCAACATAGACGGCATGTTGAGGAGGAAGTGTCAGTCCAGCTCTGGAGGTGGGGCTGAGTCATCATTAAAGCAGTGAGATGCCGGTTTTTATCTACCCAACTAGAATGATGATTCCACTTCTCAGAATCCACCCTCAGAGCAAACAGAGTCATTGTGACCTGGTGGAAACAGGGTGAAAGGTCTTAAACCACCTCAGTGCCCAGTGATCAAAGTACAGGCTGGGATACATCCCTTCCAAGGAAGAGTGTGTAGAATTTTGCACATAGTAAGTGTCTGATCAATATTTGTTAACTAATAAATTTTTAATGTTTTCAAAGAATGGTAGTGATGCTCCTTAAAATGTTGTGTGAAAAAAAAAAACTGTAAATATGGTTCCCTAGGCCTTGCAAATATTATATTTATTCTTTAAATTTACAAAACAAGACTCTTCATTATAGTTGTGAAATATTGCCCACAATCAGAAAATAGCAAGACCTTTATTTACAGACCCCATTGAGGTCCCAGTGCTTGGGTCCCCCAAGTATCCAGGTCCCCAGGGACTCTGGGTCCCTGACAAACCTTCTTACCTGGGGGCAGGGCTCACAGGTGGTCTTCCTGCACTCCAGCTTGAATCCAGAGATGAACCCCACCTGGACTGTGCAGCGGCAAGTCGTGCACACATCAACCATTAGACTTTTCCCAGGCTGAAACCAGAGGCACCAGGGTCAGACTGCCTAGGCTGACCCCCCAACCCTCCCACTCACCTCAGCCATCTGCCTTAGGAAAGGGGGCCCCATGGCCCACAGCCAGGATGAGTCATCGCCCTGTCACTTCTCCTGTGTCCAGTGGCCTGCTCCCTCCTTGCCCTCCCACCTCAAGGATAGCAATAGTAAGCCAGAGCTTTTATGCCTGAAAGGGAGGCTGAACAGTGGAGGAGGAGGATAGATTGAAATGTGTGTCATGCCATCAGAGGGCTTCTCTGCACACAGAAGAGCTGCTTGTGAGCCTGAGTGGAGGCTGGAAGGTAAGGGCCTAGAGAGTTAGCAAGATGGGGGGAGCCTGGGCACAAAGATGCCCCAGAAGCTGGGAGGCAGTGGAAAGTGGAGGATAGGGCTCCCTGCTTCCTTTCATTCCCACTTCAGAATGACTGAGCTGCCCGCCCTTCCCACAGTACCCCTATGCCTCCCCCACAACTCGCCCTGGAGAAGAAGGCTTACCCCAATGATGGTGCCATTGAGCATGCAGGCCTCCAGGGGCTCTGGGAGGAGAGAAAAGTGCAGAGCTGATCCCCTCAGGGTCTTCTCCACTCAGTCTGGGCCCCTCTCCTACATCCGCAGTCCGTCACCCCACCCCTGCTCCAGGCGCTGGGGGTCCTAGTGCCAGAGCCACAATGGCCTTACTTCCCCCAGGCCTGCAAAGGAAGGGCAGGCGGCCTGTTCTACCACCCAGCGCACAGTGAGGAGATCCTTTTCCCTCAAGTCCTCAAGGGGACAGCCCTTTTTAAATGGTCCACACTTAACGAGTGAGTGAGAGAGCACTCTGGCTTCCGAAAGAAGGAAATTCTACTCTGGAAACTTAAAGTCCCAAAGGATTCAGAGCAGGTGGTGAAGAGAGTCACTATTTTGTTTATTTGTTGACAAGGTTGGGATGGGAAGTTGGAGCACATTTTCCCAGCAGAGGCATTACAGTGAATGACTGAGAAGTCTGGAGTGAGTGAGTCCACCACTCACCAACTCACATGAGCACACGGAGGTCCCATGGTAGAAAGCCACCACTGAGCACAGTGATGACCTTCAGGAAACTGTAATGTTTTTCTCCTCTTATATGCTTTCCCACAAAAGCATTAGGAATGGATAGGAGGACTTTGATCCTCCCCATCTTCCTGAGTTGTTGAAAAAGCAAAGAATTCAGGAGCCCTTAGTGGACAGAGAGGCTTGGAGGTGGAGCCCCTGGACACACATCTTACCGCAGCTACAGGTGGGACAACACTCTGAGGTCTTACAGCTCAGCTGGAAACCCGTGGGGCAAGTGGGGACTTCCAGCTGGGGACAGGAGACATTCCTCTGTTGCACAAAGACCTCTTCCTTCACGCGGACACACTCGTTGATGAGACAGGGGTTGTCAGGGGAGGCCCAGTGAGAGCCAACCTGCAGGAAGAGCACCGGAGTTGAGCAAGGCTGAGGCCAAGGGTCCTAGAGGGGTGTGCTGTTCTCTCAGGGAGCTGATCTGGGATCTGGGGATGAGCTCCAGCTTAATGTCTAAGTCGCACCCACAGGGTAAGGCCCACAGAGGGAATGAGTGGGGCACATCCCAAGTCCTTCAGTGAGTCTGGGTCAAAGTCTCCCTGACCAAGAGCCTCACTCAGGACCTTACATTCTACAGACAGAGTCTTCACCGCCTTAGGGAAGCCTGGGGACACTCCCCCTGACCCTGGGCACTGGCAGTGAGCTGAGCTCAGAGGCTCTAGGGCACTCTGATTGAGAAGGGGCAGCAAGTATAGACACAGAAGGGATGGGGAAGGAATTCTACGCATTTCCCAGCCAGGTGCTACTTTCCACTTACTCCTAAGCAAATAGCGAGAGACCAGGAATGTTGGCATCTGGCCCCCACAGCCCAGGAATCTGTCCCCCGGGCTTCCAGGCCTGTGGATGAGTGGCCCAGCCAAGCGCAGAACAGTACTCAGAGCCTGTGGAGCTTTGGGGCAGTAGTGGGCCTACCACAGACACAGGATGGTGAGGATGTCCCACACTGAGCACTCAGGGGAAGCAGACCTCAGATTCACAGGTAAACAGGACACAAATCCCCCAGGAGTTCACAGAACTCTTAGGGAAGGAACTGGGCCTCTCCTCACATCAACCAAATGGGAAGTCGGAGGCAATCTCAACTGTTCCTATAAAGGGCATAGTCATCCCAAAGAACATCTTGCTAAAACCACAGCCAGATACAACTCTCTGTGGGGAGACCGAAAGGTGGGGGGTGAAATCAAAGCCAGCAGTGGACCACAGGGTGGCCAACCAAGCTGGCCAGGTCACCACCCTCCTTCCTACCCAGCCTGGGCCCCAGACCTACATTCTTCCAGTAAGATGGGGAGTCCCCCCGCGGCGAACCAATGACCACCTCACAGGCAGAAGGCAGACACTTTCCACAGCACTCGCCTTCATGGATGACATAGGTGAAGCCCTGGAAAAACACAAAGAACAGAGATTAGGACAACCCTAGGTCTCCTCACTGACTGAGGAAAATCAGTCAAGATGCCCGGGCTCTAGTCTCTGCTCTCACAGGGATAACTGTCTATACAAGATGAACTCCTTGACCTCTCACCAATGTACAGAGTTTCCCCCTGGTTATTGCTTGATATTATCTAGTGGTTTATGGACACAGTAAGATAAGAAAGTACACAGATTAATCTTTTCCAGAAAGCGTGTTGGGGAGACCACGGTCCTGCAAGTAGGCCTGCCCATCTTGCCTCTTGGAGGTCCTCCATCTGGCCAAAGCTTTAGGGACTTGGATTGAAATCCTCCATGGAAACTCTGAAGCAATATGCAAAGAATGAGCGAAACACTGCTATGTGTGTTTGTCCCAGGAGCCCTGGAAAGAGAACCCAGGACCAAGCTTCATCTTGGAGCTCTGTCCTTGAGAGAGAAGGAATTACTGCAAGCCTGCTCTCTTCCAGAAGCACACTCACGAGCAAGGCCAAGTCAGGAGATGCACACAACACTGGAGCCTCTCCCTGGGGGAACACAAGCACTCCAGAGACCCGGCTCAACTTTACACCATCTGCATGGGGCCTACTCACATCCCCACCTGCGTCACGACAGTGCCCACTGAGCTGTCCCCAGTCTTTTATCAGCTGAGAGTCTAGTCATTTATTGTGTATCTATGACGTACTAGGTACTTTGGAGGAGCCAACAAATGAGGATGGTACAATCTAGGCACGCTCCGCTACAAGCAGAATCCACAAAGTGCCAGAAAAGAAAGCCTCAGGGGAGCACAGAAGAGAGTCATTAATGCCTTCAGGGACCTAGAGTCACTCTTGTGTGCCTCTCTCAGTGCTGAGTCACCTGGATTTGCATAATCTTCCTGTTTGCTGCTGCCCCATCCCACTCCCACCATCATGGGCAAACATGTTGTCCATATGTTGGCTAACTCCAGACCAGAAGCCTTGTTCTCAAAACCCCACCAACTTCTCGCACTCAGGTACTCCTAGGCATGCCACCAAATTTCTTGGTTGCCATCTTTCTAAGATTCCCTCCAAGCCCCCAATAGTCCTATCTTCTTGCTGTGTATTACCAGGGTTCATCCTACGTGTCATCTCTCCTTCTTTTCCCATATTTCTCCAAATCCTCTAGCTTACAACTGTTCAAAATCTATATCTCACATATTCTCTTTACTCTTCTCCACCCTGTTTTCACTAGTTCCCCAGTTAAGAATGGAACTAAGTAGAGACACCTGGGTAGCACAGTTGGTTGAGCACCCGACTCTTGGTCATGATCTTGGGGTGGTGGGATCGAGCCCCACATCGGGCTCCAGACTCCGCACTTGGTGGAGAGTCTGCTTGGAATTCTCTCTCCTTCTCCCTCTGCCCCTCCCACCCCTGCTCTCTCCCTCTCAAATAAACAAATATTTACCCCCCCCCAAAAAAAAAAGAAAGAAAAGGAAATACAGAAAGACAGAAAAAAAAGAAAGAAAAGGGAAGAGAAGAATGGAACTAAGTATATTTATGATCCCCCCTATCTGAAGACAGATGCCCCCGAGAATAAATCCCTAATGTATTTAGTAGCACAATTGCCTTAGCTGACATGGAGGTGGGAGGCATGGAGCTCTGGTCCCTTGTCCTTGTCCCATGGCTGCTTCAGATTGGCCCTTGCAATGCTTGCTGGTGTTGCCAGTATACTGGTCTATCAGAATGGGCCCTGGGCCAGGAGTCAGGACACTCCCATGGCCACTGGCTTCCAGTGAGCTGTAGAACTATGGGCAGCTTCATGACCTGTGCTAGTCCTCTCCTTCCTATCTGGCCAGTGGGAAGAGTAGCCTTGCCTCTTCTTCCTTCTGGAAGAGAATCGTGAGGATAAATAAAATACAATGCCTAATATTCAGTCCCTCAGAACGGTTCCTAAGTTTCCATGATTTAGTCTGATTCTGGAGTCTAAGTGTAGGGAATCAGGCAGTCAGAAGCCTTCAAAGAAAAGCTCTTCCAAGACTTATACAAAAAAGTGGGAATTCCTCTTGCTGTCCACATGGAAGCAAGGCCGTATGCACATAGGCCCCTCCTGCTACAAATTCTATGGGAAGCCTGAAATGCCCCTTGCTAACTTTACATTTTTCTGACCTGAAGAGCTGAGAACAATGGAGGTGGTCAGGGGAAGTCTATTTCTGCAGACTGTGTCTTCAGAAAAGAACAATCAGAGGGTGACGGTAATGGTACTCTTTGTGGGTAAGGCTGTCCTGTGTTTTCTTGGTGTCACAACCTAGACAGCAAATAAATTCAGGCAAGTGAGCTCAAATGTCTCTCGATTTGGACCCAAGCTGATGCTACCCTCCTTGAAGAATGAAGTCTGAGACCCTCTGAGTTCACCAAATGCCACACCTCATCTCAACACATTGCACAGCCTCCCACATCCCCTCAGCTTGAACTAAACCACGAGGCTGCCTTCTCCCCAGATGTGAGCATTCAGTCTCTAAGACAGCCATGTCTCTCAGACAATTCCCTCGAGCAATCATACAGTGAAGAGATCTGGACATGGGACCCCCTCCACCCATTCCCCTGACCTCTGCACCCATCTTCTTTGTGAAACTGCCTCCAGCACCGCAGCCTTCAGATAGCTGGGCTTATACTACGTGACCTGCACCCTCCTTAACAGCTGACCAGGCCAGAGTGGGGACCGGACAGAGGACCCAATCCATAGACTGAGCTGAGCACATCAGTTTTCTTCCTGAGAAGTTACTCTGTGGAACCCAAAGACTGATAAGTCAGATTAGAGAGGGATGAACCCTGGGTCTGCAAAGCCATGTTGAGTTGAAGCCAGATTCAATAAAGCCACGTGCAAAGGAAATTTACGAGAAAGCCAAACTTCCTCCCAGAGGCAGTGGGCCTGCAGGGAGGAGCTGGAACAGATGGGCAGAGAGAAGCAGAGACAGGGGCTCACGGGACAAATGAAGAGAAATGCTGTATGACCGCGGCACTACTCACAGCTCTTGTATTTCATTTCTGAGAGCTTCCCTGTCTTTTCCATAAATCCCCTTTTCATTTTAGCTAGCTTTAGTGGAGTCTGTTCTTTGAAGTCAAAACTCCCTACTAATACTAAAATACACTGGGTGCTGGGGTGCCTGGGTGGCTCAGTTGGTTAAGCATCGAACAGTTAATTTTGGCTCTGGTCATGATCTCAGGGTTGTGAGATGGAGCCCCGTGTCAGGCTCCGTGCTCCGCATGGAGTCAGCCCGAGATTCTCCCTCTCTCTCTCCTTCTGATTGCCCCTCCCCTGCCTTACATTTTCTCTCTTGAATAAATAAAATCTTTAAATTATTTATATACATGTACACACTGGGTGCTGGTTTTATAGAAATGACCTCTAAGCAGCACTCTCTTGCTTGATGGCAAGTTATTTCTATCACCTTCCATGGCCTGTGGGAAGGGATGGAGACTGATAGGTTTCCCAAACTCAGTGTCCCCAGTGGACACACCTGGATACTGCATCACCCTCTCCCAAGGGCGCCTCGCAACTCTATCCCTTCTCAGTACCAGCAAGGCAGGTGGAGAGTAGACGAGCTGAGCAGACTCTCCAACTTTGGGATTTGCCCTCAGGCCCTCCCTTCCACCATCAAAGCACCCACTTCCAAGCCAGCATCAAGGGCATTAGGTCCACTGCTGTTATGAAGACAAGCACAAGACGTATGTCCTTGTCTGTCCCAGCTACTCCTCTCTTACCATCGTCATCTCCTGATAACACTGTAGGAATATTAATAATAATAGCACCAGAATGTGACCCACAATTCTTCCTGCACACCACTGCTCCCTTGTTTCTAGGGTCTCATCAGTCTGAAATGAGCAAGAATAGAGTGCCCCGGAGCACACAGCAGCCTTAAGGGGCAGGGCACCGCCAGAACAATTAAAAACTGAATTGGGGCAGCAGGGACCATGTTTCCTGTCCCACAAATTAGAAATGCAGTCTGAAAATTACCAATCTGTGTAGATACACTGTAGGACATTGAAACTGGGGGAACTTCAGAAAAAATCAGAATGTGTATCTGTTCTAGGGGCAGACTGAGGTGATGTCTGAGGGGAAAGACATGGGGAAAATATCAGGTCCTCCTCTGTAGGCACTAAATCCAATTTCTGCTCAAACCAATTCCACAGCCCTCTCAACTCAAGACCATACAGGAGAGACATGGCCATTGGCCGAGGACAGACTTATAGAAGGACGGACTCACAGAAGAACGGCACAGCAATCCGCTTCTCACACCTTCTTTCACTCATCCCCAGCCCCAGCCCCCTCCTTCCCCTCACCTCTGACCGGGGAACCAGAAGTTACTAAAGGGGATTTCTTGCTCCTTCTTGGGACCCCCCCCAACCTCCTGCCCTGATGGCTCCAGGCAGTGCCCAGCTCCTCTGCGCCACTTACCGACCGACAGTTGTCCTCACAGGGCTTCTGGGAGCACTGGGCCACACGCAGGCCCATCACAGAGTCCTCCAAGTCGGTGCAGGTGCACACATCACAGCCCTCCTCCCAGAACTGGCCCACAGGGTAGACGGTACCTCGGTGGACACACACCTGTGGACACAAGGTTGCCGTGAGCAAACTCATTCTGTCCATTTCAACAAGAGATCAGGAAGCACCTCCTGTGTGTGGGAAGCTGCTGTAGGTGCTGAGAAGACAGCAGTACGTAAAACTGACATGCTCTCCACTCACCTGGAGGGATATTTATGAAGGAGTTTTTGCCCTCTGTCCTTCCCCGCCCATCTGCCCTCGAGAGCCATCACGGGTGTATGCTAGTGGCCCCTAGTGAGTCTGTCTTGGACCACAGGCTCAGAAATAACTCACTTGGCTGCCTCAATCCAGTTTCATCACTGCCTTAATTGCATTTAACACCCTCCCACGTCACACAGAAAACTGTTCCCTAATCCTCACCCACTGAAGTCCTTGGACTTAGCCCCCATCCACACACAGCCCTCTGTCCTATTAGGAGTGGGCTGAAGGTGAGGAGTGGGCTAGGAACAGGCGCTCCCTTGACGTCCGCAGATAACAAGGAGCATGACAAGGAAAAAACCTGGGGCACAGAGAATGGAATATGCTTGAGAGACAGGGGAATCCTACTTGGAAGAACTATAGGCTACAGAAGGGATATGGAAAATGAAGTCACAAAGGTTGATTGAGATTAGAATACGTAAAGCCAGGCTGAACATAATACTCATACTTTATTCTGTAGGAATGAGTCACTGTTTAAGACCCTTAATGACAGTTTTGACATAATCCCAAATCTGCCCTCTGAAGCTTTGAACAGGTGGAGACCCTCACTCACGCACATCATAGCAGTACAAGTATTCATTAAGTTGTTACCCTTTACCGAATCGGTGTTCCAGCTGCTGTATAATGAAGTTGAATCAGACCTTTGGTTCTTCTATTAAGAACCTGCTAGAGGGGCGCCTGGGTGGCTCAGTGGGTTAAAGCCTCTGCCTTCGGCTCAGGTCATGATCCCAGGGTCCTGGGATCGAGCCCCGCATCAGGCTCTCTGCTCAGCGGGGAGCCTGCTTCCTCCTCTCTCTCTGCCTGCCTCTCTGCCTGCTTGTGATCTTGATCTCTCTGTGTTAAATAAATAAATAAAATCTTTAAAAAAAAAAGAGAGAACCTGCTAGAAAATGTTAACCACCCGGAATCTCACTTCCAGGAACCTACCTCAAAAGACACAATGCCCCAGATACAAAACGACAGGTGTACAACGCTATCTGTTACAGTGTTATCAGTAACTATGCTACTATGACATGGTATGTTTCATGTAACAAAATAGTAAATCAAAAAGGAAGTAAAAGCAAGCCCTAAAAATAGAAAATAAACTGAATTAATTAGCTACCTGATAAATTACTAAAAATATATTGCTATCTGATAAATTAATAAAAATTAATTAATTTGCTATCTGATTAACTAGATAGCAAAGCAGTGGCAAGATCAAACAAGGAAAATACTTATTTCAAATATCTTTAAAAGCCAGAATTTTGACCATATATCCCTAATGGGCTCTATTCCTAGACTAAAATACTGCAAAGAAATCTTCAACCTCTTTCAGTTGTCTAAAATTGTTAGCAATAGTATTGGCATTGTTATTTTTGAGACTCTTCTAGGCATTTTGTAGTATGAAGCAAATAACTACTGATGTCAATTATGTTAGGAAACCAGTTTCTGCAACTTAGAAGAGAAGTGGTATGGGTATAAATCAAAGAAGTTAAGTAAAACCTTATAATTGAATTTGAATCTGAAATATTACTATGAATGCATGAGTTTTATCCTCTTTAGAAATACATTTTCAAGCTCTATTCACAAAAAAGTTCTGGAAGCAATGACAGCCCATAAGCAGCAAGCAATCAGGGAGGGAGAACCACGGCTTCTCTCTGGCTTTCATTCTTGGGCTCACTGTCAATAATTCAGCAGCCTCAAGTATGCCAGGTCTTCCTGCAGCAGTTCTGGCTCATGATAGCTCATCTTGGTGCATCTCTCCCAAAAGACCACTACTTGCATTTACTAGCTGTACCGTCCCTTGTCTATGATATTCCGTTTATAAACAATGATCTTCTATATACTACCAAGATCATAAGTCATCTGCTCTTACATTTCTCCCATAACACCTAACATAGCAACAGCTCTACTGGAACATAGTTGTTGCTCAATGAATATTGGATGGATGGATGGATGGATGGATGGATGGATGGGCGGACGATGGATAGATGGATGGAAGAAAGGACAGGCGGATAGATGGATGGTTGCCTGGATGAGTTGATAGCAATTAACAAATGAATAGAGCAAACTATTAACTAATAATTCATGCAATCATATTAGTTCCTTAGCTAACCTACAAAATAAGCTTTGTAATGGTAGGGGCCATGTGTTATAGCTTGCTTTAACCTTAGCACCTGGCCATGCTGAGAACATGATAGGTTCTCTCTAAATACCTCCTGAGATAATTAAATGTCCATTCAGGCTGTGATGGAATGCTGACTGCTCACCCACCATTAAAGCACTTGGTTTGGGCAAGAAGGGGATGGTAAGGTAGGCAGAGTTTGTTAGGAGCCAATGTTTGGCCATCTTCCCAGCCAGAACGAAGCAGTCCCTACCTTGTCAGGGAAGCAGGTGGTCGTGGTGCAGCCACAGTCGTTGGTGATGGCTGAGGTCAGGTATCCCAGCGGGCAGCTCACGGTGGAGTTGACACAGTTGCAGGCACACTCATACTCATCACAGCACTGGGTCTTCCGAAGGGTTGGTGTCCGGTGCGGGGGGCAGGAGGGCGGGGACTCCCTTCTGCACTCGTTCTTCCTGCAGGCTGAGGGGCAGCACAAGGTAACGTCCCCATCCTGCCACACTGGGCGGTGCACTCAGCCATGGTTCATAAGTATTCAGCCTGGATATAAGATCCCAGGAAACTCCAGACCCCAGACTATAAAATCAGAAATGCCCATGAGCTCGGCTTGGGGGCTGTGGGATTTTCAATCATACCAAAAAGTAGTCTACAGGAAAAATAAGAACATTAATCAAAAGGAGAAATGTGAAGCTAGGAATTCTAATGGAGGAGAAGTGAAGGCTGCTTGGGTCTCTGCTCTATAAAGGAGGGTCCTCCCAGCTATAGAATCTCAGAGACAGCAGACACAGAATCTCTAAGACCCAGACAGGCCTGGGCCTAACACCATGGGTTAGGAAGCGTTCTCACAGGCTGGTAGCTTCTGTGATCCTAGCCCTGGCTCAGTACCTAGAACGATGCCCTGTAGCTTTAGATCCTCCAACAATGTTGAACGGAAGAATGCTAGCAACCGTGTCAAACCCACAGTGTCGGGGCGCCTGGGTGGCTCAGTGGGTTAAAGCCTCTGCCTTCAGCTCAGGTCATGATCCCAGGGTTCTGGGATCGAGCCCCACATCAGGCTCTCTGCTCAGCAGGGAGCCTGCTTCCTCCTCTCTCTCTCTCTCTCTCTTTTTCTCTCTCTCTCTGCCTGCCTCTCTGCCTACTTGTGATCTCTGTCTGTCAAATAAATACATAAAATCTTAAAAAAAAAACAAAAACCCACAGTGTCTTTTTATAAATGTCCATCCCTTCCCTGTGTCCTTTGCCTCTGTCCAGGTCTCATAGCTAGGAGCTCAAGTGAGACTCCAGACCAACAGGACAGGAACTCCACTTGACATCAAGTGGGTATTCTCAAAGGAGACACATGGAATTGTGTTCCTTGCCATGTCTTGCTTTAGCCCAAACTTATACTCACATGACACTTGTTGGTGATTCAGTAGGTACACAAAGGGGGAGAAAACTGACAGATTTGTTTGGGAATAAGATCTAGTGATGAGGACAACCCAAAGGAATATTCCTTCCCTCAATGGTGTGTGGGAGGATGGCAGTAGGTACAGGTTGGGCCTGGATGCTTCTCCATCTCAGGTCCAACTGTCTCTCAACATAGCTCCAGAGAGAAGTGTGTATAGCTATGTCCATGCCTGGTAGGCTGCAGCAGCACGTGGCTTGGAAGGTTCAATTCAGGTGTAATCTAACCCTCTCTGCTCCAGGTGTGCCCAAAGCCCAGATTTCAATGAACTAGAATACAGGACACTTTCCCCAGGCCAGAAGACAGTGGCCATGCCACGCCCTCCTCATCCAAAAAGAGGCCTTACCGCAGGTGAAGTTGGGCCTGCACTCTCCAGGATTGGTCAGGGTCATCTGGAGGCCACCTTCACAGGAAGGAACTGGGGGCAGGTCACAGCTCAGCAGGTCGCACACTGAGGCCAGGAAAGAGAGACGCCCACTCAGAGGTCAGCAAGGTCACTACTGCCCGTGGCACCCTATATTCCTATTCCTGCAGACCTCCACTGTTAGGTGCGTGGTGGTGGTGGGATGGAGTGGGAGGTGGAGGGCGAGAAGGGGAGAAGTGGCATATAGGTAGACGGAGAGATAGATCCAAGTCATATGATAAGTTCATGTTCATTACTCTCGACACTGCTGGGACTTCCAGATGTCAGTCACCTGAACCCTCTGGGCCTCGGTCTCGTCTTCTGCAAGGTGGGGAAGGCTACCTTTGAGGGCCAGTCTCCAGATGTCATGAGATAATGGAGGCAGAGTGGCCCATTGTAGAAACTTAATCACATCTTCAAAATGAGGGGCTTGAACTAAAGGCTACCCCAGTCCTCTCCACCCTTAACATTCTGAGCCCTATTTTCCACAAGTTTATCTCAAGCCGCAACTCCCTCCACGCAAGCTTTCTATTTGCGCCTTACAAATTTCATCAGCATAGATAAATTTCTCGGATGATTTCATTCTTTTTTAGACCCCTGGACCGTCCCTTGATCTATTCACTTTCCCTCAAAGATCTGCGTCGTTGCAAATTTGATGCACCTGTGCTTTATGTCCTCATCTGTCCAATTAATAAACACGTTGGACAGGACAACAACGGGGCACTGGAGAGTTCCTGTCATGCTAACCATGATTCCATCAGCTCTGGATTCATCTCATTACACTGTTTGTTCAGCCCATTACTCACCGTGGAGTTTGCAAGCCTATAATGAAACCCTTTGACGAATCACTTGCTGAAATCAAGGTGCCCTGTCTGTGCCCTTCTCTAGAGCTTTTATCCTCAGGATTTTATTGAAAAGGCATATGGGTTGGCATGACTGTTTCTTCAATAAATCTCTGCACTGCCTCCCCCACCAGAGATTTCCCATTCTTTTTTATTTTTTTTAATGCTTTCAAATCTTACATTTCATAATCCACTGCAGAATTTTTCCTAGGAGGCAAATCCTACTTTGCAGAGGTTACTCTTGCCATTTTTTTTTTTTGAAAAGCCAGTCAGCCCTTACCCTCTTCCTTTGGCTTACCCTGTGCCTGAGCCCATATGTGCCTTGTAGCACCTGCCGCTTGGGTTGCCTGGGACTGGGGCCTGAGGTCTGCACCCTGGGGAGGCGCCCAGGGCAGGACACCTACCACACTCATACTCCGGGCAGCACTGCTCTGCGTTCTGGCGGAGACGGGCCACTTCACACGGGCCGCACACGGGAGCTAAGGGAGAAGACCACGGAAGTCAGAGAGATCAGTGACGCTGCAGCCTGTAGCCTTCAGAATGCTGCGGAAAACCAGCATGGGTCCTGCCTGCAAGGCCCACCAGGTTTCTGGCGAAGGGGCCTCTGACAAATGAGTCTCCCCAGGGTGTCCTGGTGGCCCCAGAAAACGTGCCCTCCAGGAGACTCTGAGTCTGAAGGCCAAGGTAGGGATGGGGTGGAGAGGGCAGGATTAACCTCTGAGAATATCTGCTCCAGGTATAGGGAAGGGAGCCCCCGAGTCCAGTGAGGGAAGGAAGGGTGGGCAGGAGGGGTGGAGGAAACAGACATTTGTATCTGGGCTGCCAGGTATGCAGAGAGGGTGGCCCAGGCCTCCAGGGAGTGGTCCTTCTTCCTCTAGGAGCAGCGGGGGTGGGGACGCTCACCTCTGGCCGTGGGGCAGGGCTGCGAAGTACAATTGACCTTCCGCCCACTGAGGCACATGCAGATGTGGCAGGGCTGGTGAGCTGGGACCCAGGTTTCCAGGAACTGAAAGAAAACAAGTTTCAGAGAAAGCCTAGGACACTGGGGGCACAAAGCCTCAGAGGTCATGGAAGTCTGTCCCCCCACTTCCGGCTCGGTCTCCCCTCAGAGGGCAGGGCCCAAGCTGTGCTTCTGTTATAACCACACAGTTGAGCACACGCTGAAAGGCAGTGTGAGGTTCTGAGAGGAAAGAGCTGGAGAAGCACCAGGGGCGCTGAAAGGAAGCCACACAGCTGGCCATTTCCTAAGCCAAAGCTGGGGTGCAGCTGGAGAAACAGATTCCATTTCTCCCTGGAACTGATAAGACATGGAAGGGGCAGGAAGAGGTATGAGGGGAGAACAGTGAGACTCTCAGACTCATCGCACTGTCGGTACTGGTAGTGGCGGGAGACCAGAGGCGCAGCTTTCCCAGAGTTGCAGGCAGCCCCACTGCAGCAGGGCTGTGAAGTCAGGGGGGCCTGAATTCCATTGTGGGGCTTCACTCCCCCCGCCGGGTTTCCTCCCCTGCAAACAGAGGGCACCAGGCCCACCTCAGCTGCGCAGACTGTGACCAGCACAGGCGGGGACCACTGAGCCAGGACCAGGCATCCCTCTATGCTCAGCCAGAGAGTCAAATTCAGAGTTAAAATTAAATTCACATTTAAATGGCCTGCCCCTGAGAAAAGAGAACCTTCTTGTGCTGTTGGTGGGGATGCAAGCTGGTGCAGCCGCTCTGGAAAACAGCATGGAGATTCCTCAAAATGTTGAAAATAGAGTTACCCTACAACCCAGCAATAGCACTACTGGGTATTTACCCCAAAGATACAAATGTAGTGATCCGAAGGGGCACATGCACCCGAATGTTTAGAGCAGCAATGTCCACAATAGCCAAACTATGGAAAGAACCTAGATGTCCATCAACAGATGAATGGATAAAGATGTGGTGTATATATATATACAATGGCATATTACTCAGCCATCAAGAAAAATGAAATCTTGCCATTTACAACAACATGGATGGAACTAGAGGGTATTATGCTAAGTGAAATAAGTCAATCAAAGAAAGACAATTATCATATGATCTCACATATATGTGGAATTTAAGAAACAAAACAGAGGATCATAGGGGAAGAGAGGAAAAATAAAACAAGATGAAATGAGAGAGGGAGACAAGCCATAAGAGACTCTAATTCATAGGAAACAAACAGGATAACTAGAGGGGAGAGGGGTGGAGGGATAGGGTAACTGGGTGAGAGACATTAAGGAGGGCACTGACCTCTACCTCTAAAACTAATAATATATTAAATGTTAATTAATTAAATTAAAATTTAAATAGATAAAATAAATCACCTACTCCAGGATAAACACATTCTAAAGGCTAAAAAATTCCCAGGTCAAGAAAGTCTTATTTATTGCATGTTTCCATGTTCAGCAATCAGTCAGCTGAGAAGGAAGATCAAAGGTCTCCAAGGAAAATACCCTTCTCCCAAGCTGCTGTCCTCCTCCAAGGTTAAATCCTTTGACCTTGACACCTTCCCCTCACTCAGTATGTAATACCAGCCCATGTCTGAAGAGCATATGCTCTGTACCACTGTTCTATGGTTTCTTTTTTTTAAGATTTTATTTACTTAAAAGAGAATGAGTGTGTGTGTGAGCTGGTGGGGAGGAGCAGAGGGAGAGGGAGAAGCAGACTCCCCGCTGAGCAAGGAGACCAATGTGGGACTCCTATCCTGGGACTCCAGGATCATGACCTGAGCTGAAGGCAGCTGCTTAACAGACTGAGCCACCCAGGCACCCCTGTTCTATGGGTTTTATATAAATGACTCATTTAATTCACACTGCAGCCTGCTGGTGAGGACCTCTGTATTACCCCCACTTGTCAAATGGGAAAGCTGAGGCCTCTGCTTAGGGTCATACCATCACAGCAGTGGAGCTACAATATGAACTCACAAGCCCTCTCTTCGACACCATGCTCTATTGCCTCCCAGCAATAACTAGCATTAAATATGTTCAAGATCTCTTCCTAAGGACTTCACATTTATTCACTTCATACTCCTTACAGTAACGGTATCAGGGAAGTATTGTCATTATCTACACGTACAAATGACACACGGAGACACAGACAAGAAACATGACCAGGAGGTACACCCCAGGATTGAACCTGGCATTCCGGCCCCAGACACCTCGTGCTTTCTGCACTCCAGCTGCCTTCGTTGGCAATCACAGCGCCTGCAACAGGCAGGTCACACGACCAGGGCTGTGGGAGGGGTGGGGGGCCAAAAGCCCCATCTCAGCCCTCAAACGGCTGACGCTCAAACTGGGGAAATAAGACCCATCGATGAAAAGTTGAATGAGAGAAATGAATTGTGATACATTCACAGCCTGGCATGTTACTCAGCCATGAGAACAAACTATGCAAACATGCAAGATGAAGGGATCTCAAAAGTATCAAACTGAGTGAAAGAAGACAGGAAAAAAAAAAAAAAAGAGTACACACTGCATGATTCCATTTATAGAAAGTTCCAGACAATGTAAATGTATCTCTAGTGACAGAAAGCAGAGTAGTGGTTGCCTGGGGGTGGGAGATGGGAGCAACGGATGCCTTCCAAAGAGGCCTCAGGAAACTTTGGGGACTGATGGAAATGTTCATTGTCTTGATTGCAATGATGGCTTTATAGGAATGTCCATATGTCAAAACTCATCAAATTGCATACTTTAAATAGGAGCTGTTTACTGTAAGTAAAGTATACCTCAATAAAGCTGTTTTTAAAAATGAGAAATACAAGAGCCACAGCAGGGCAAAAGAAATGTTCACAGAAGCTGGGGTGTTCCACAAAGACCTCAAAAGGCACACTGTGCTGGGTGGGAAGGACCTGGGCAGAGTGAAGGAGAAGGAATTCTGAGTGGGAACAGAGGATGGAAGGTCCTTGTGGATATCTAGAAGATTTTAGAGGCCTTCCCTGTCCATTTTGGGGGGTGGGGGTTCACAAGGTACGTGATACTCACCCTGACACTTTGTAAGCAGAACCCTGCCTCAGAGAGAAGAATGTCGATTAAGGACAACCTTGGTGACAGTGAGCAGGACAGAGAAGGCAGGAGCCAGCACCAGAGCCCAGTACTCTCCTAGGGGAATGTCCAGGGAGGACCCAGGGCACTGGCCTCTGAGGCCTGGAGTGGAAGGAGGAGGGGGACATCTCACATCTCCCCAGGCCTCACTCTGTTCTGCCTCTTTCCTGTTTTTTTGCACAGATGGTAATGCCAAGAAAATGACCAATCAAGGGATCTATATTTAGACCTTTAAACGGCAAAAGTGATGAGATGAGAAAGGAGAGGATCATATTTTTTCCCCTGTTTGGGTTTTTCTTCTCTCTTTTTAAATGTGAAATTTAGATATCTAAATTCAAGGAAAAAATAATACAATTTCCCCACAATCCTGAGAGTCAACAAGAGACCACAATAGACGGCCAAAATCAGGTGTTAAGCCTCCTCTTCCAGGGATGTTTTTTCCCCAGGAGGCTTTAATGAGGCATGCCTGAGGCAGGGGACAGCCTCTGTGGTCCCTGAGAAAGCCCTTTCCAGATAAAAAAGCACCTGCGGCCAGCTCTGCCCGGGTATCACCTGTCCAGTTATGCAGCAAACATGCCAGCAGGTGGCACTCCTGTACCAGGACAGGTCAACTCCAGCCACCTGTCCTGCCTTGGCTACTGGGTACCAAAGCCAGGAGGGACTATTCCCAGGACAGAAGAGGAATGAGAACTGGCTGCAGTTCTAAATTCAATAAATATGACAAAGAATGGGCTGCAGAGAATATGGTAAGGGAAAACTGAAGTCTTCAAAACCCCAGGTCAGAGAAGGGACACAGCCAGTAACCGTGTACCACCCACCCCAGCCAAAGATCCAGGGGAAGATGCAGGGAAAATGTAAGCACTGGGCCTCCAGGGCACAGCAGAGACCACGGAGGAGGAAGTGCATGCTAGAGGAGCTCTGTCCCTGAGTGATGTAGGCGGTCCTTGCTGCCCCCTGCACAGCTCCCAACCCAGAGAGGGACAGCCACTTGCTTGCTGCTCTGCCGGATCCTCTCTGAGCCAGCCGCAAAGGCTCACGTGTTTATACTGCGTTCTGTAAAGTCAACAAGAGCTATGGAAACTGGTAAATATTTTGCCCTTCCAAAGTTACCACCAGAGACTTACACCCTGGATTATTTCCCTGAAGAAAAGCTGTCTAGGCTTTCTTTTTCGCTTAAAGACATTTCATTTAATGGAACTGTTCTCCCTGTTAGATTTTTATTCTTTCTCTGCTTTGAATGGAAAAGCTGAAATCGCAGGTGGCTGATCAGATATTTGTTTTCAACCATTTAAACTACATTTTCTGCAATAAACTGAAACTGGCTTTGTTCCCTTCATAGTTTTTGATTAACTAATTTTAATGTCACTTGGTTCTGAAATGCATTTCTAAGGCTGCTTCTATGTCCAAAATATTACACTACTTGGAAGCATCTTCTACACAACTCAAACACATATTCCAATGTGTTGGATGGAAGGTGAGAGGAGAACTCGAGTCATAAGGGGTGGGCGGGGACAGGAGGGTAAAATTCACAAGCTTCCAGCTCTCAGCACCCTGCAGCCAAATGACACCCAGGGAGCTAGAAACGCTTTACAAATGTCAGCTTCCTTCTCATTGCAGATTCCCAAGAGGAGGGCCTAAACCATTTCTGCCTCTCTCTTAGAGCGCCTTGCTGCCACCAGCAAATCCAGGCTGAAAGGACCACTGGGTCCTGGTACCCCATGTGAATAGTACCTACCCTTCAAGGCCAGCAGGAGGGACTCTAGGAGTATGCAGGTCAGGGAGAGAAATATCAGGTTTTATCTACTCGTTTTGGAGAATTACGGGACAGGCAGTTACTTCATTTGGAAAGTTGAAATACAGAGGTAGAATGGGACTGGTCTTCCCTCCTAATTCATCTGCTCCACAGTGAGAGCAAATGGGCCCCACTAGGATAAAGCCCCAAAACAAAACTGGATGAACGCCGGTGCTTCCATGAACACACAGCTCAAAGTTTAGCTCACGGTTCCAATGGGATTGAAGGCAGGGCTAGGACACTATGGGATGCCCTGGTGTCATGGGTAGGAACCCCAGCTTTATCTGAGCCTCAGTCTCCTCACCCATTCAATGGACATGTAATAATGACCCTATGGAGTTTTGGAGAGAGTCAAAGGAAATAGTTCATTTCGTGGCTGACAATGTCTGGGACAGACAGTGTTGTTATTGGAATTACTGCTTTCATCATTCTCTAGATTGGTCAGCTAGTTACCATGAGTTTTCCAAGTTGTGGTTAAATAATACTAAGTTACCTCACCTGGTTCACTTAGTGATAAAAGTCCTCCCTGGTGATGATGTAGATGTTAGGTCTGGGGTGTAGCACCTGATCATAGACTACAGTCTCTTTTACTAGAAGCCAAGTCTGCTCTCCCTCTATCATGCTCTGCAGTATCCCTGTCTGAGAGGAAGGACCAGACGCCTGCACACAGCCACGTGCACGCAGACACACACTGTCCGTCTACTACCAATGTCCATGTTGTCAACTTTGACACTATGACTGCCATCGTCGGCCAAGATGGGGGAGAGTCTGGTAAGTATCCTTTCAAAATGTACTCAGTAACCTTAGAGGACTACAAGATGATGACTCCATGACTCCCAAAAGATCAGCCAAAGAAGACTGAGCAAAACGGCATTTTCATAGATCAAAAGAACATACTTGGAGTCAGAGAGCTTTGAATACTGAGTCCAGTTCCCAACTCCGTCACTTATAAACCATGTCCGTGGGCAAAGAGGTTCTCTAAGACTTGGTTCCCTCTTAAAGATTTTGTAAGTATTTACCAAGATGATGAAAGACATCCCAATGTGTTCTGTGGTACCCTCGTCCAAGGGAACGTTACACACACACACACAAACACATGTTCATTCACTCCCACACATACAAGCGCCATGGTCAGATAAGGTTGAGAGGCAAAAACCCTCTTAAATACTTGCACCATACATTAGCACATTAAAAGCTTTAAAGAATGCTGCAGTAAAGAAACCTGTTTAGCTAGTGTCCTTTAAACTCTCTTGACCACAGGTGATTGTTAATATCTTGCAAAAAAAAAGTCTTCAAGGGGCGCCTGGGTGGCTCAGTCAGCTACGCATCTGCCTTTGGTTCAGGTCATGATCCCAGGGTCCTGGGATCAAGCCCCGCATCGGGTTCCTGCTTCTCCCTCTCCCTCTGCTTGCTGCTCCCCCTGTTGTGTGTGCACTTGATCTCTCTGTCAAATAAATAAATGAACATCTTAAAAAAGAAAAAAAAAACCTTCAAAAAATGTTGGGATAATGAATATATAGGGCTTAGTACAGTGCAAGGTACATAATAGACCGTAATCACAGTAGACATCACTATTAATATAAATATTCTTTTCCCATCCCCTCTGGGTTCCTATAGCCTTCTACTTACATGAATACAATGATGATAAGAGTAGTAGTAATAGTAACATGTTATTAATACTTTGGTGTTTGCTTCCACAGCTAGTATAGGAACACACCTGGGATTCGAACCAAGACGAGTCTGGCTCCAAAGCCATTGTGCCATACTGTTTCCCCATTCTTCAGTGATCCTCTTCAGAGTTGACCCTTGCTGCCACAGTCAGCACCACCAGTCAGTGGTGAACACTTCACCCTACCGTCCCATGAGAGAACCAGCCCATGGGAGGTGAAAGGCCAAGGCTCTTACCTGGTGCTGGACTCCATCCTCACTGATGCACTGGGTACAGGCCTCTTCAGGGACACAACTACCTTCCAGCATGACTTGGTTCCGGGGGCAGAAGCAGCCTTCCGAGGGATGGTCCCCACAGGAGCTTGTGTTGCCCTCACAGAGCCGGGGGCAGCCACGCTCACAGTGGTTGTACACCAGGGATGGTGGGCATGACATGTCTACAGACAGAGAACAAGGTCACACTCAGCCCACACCAACCACAGAGAAACAGAGACACAATTACACAGCTGCTTCAAAGAGGTTGACTACCCATTTTTATTTCCTCCATTTTCCATAAAAATAGACCTGGAAGGGAGGCATCTGACCACAGAATATAGACTACATTTCCCAACTTCCCTTGTGGCTAAGTCTAATTACATGACTGCAGTTCTGCCCAATGAACTGTAAGCACAGATGTAGACTCCAACAGCAGTTTCCAGGGATCTTTTTTTTTTTTTTTTTTTTTTTTAAGGCAGTTGTGCATGTCCTTTGTCCCTTTTCCCTTCTTCCCCCATGCTGCTGTTTGGAACCTGGGTGTGACAGCTAGAGCTCCATCTTAAACCAGGAGGAAAAAACACACCCAAGTGAGGACAGAGCAAAAAGCTAGAATCCAGTTTGAAACCCAGAAACAGCTGAAGGCACTTCCCTCTGATCACACGTGTGAGAGAGAATTTTTATTTCTCTGTTATTTGAGCCAAATTTAATCCTAATGGACGATGTATCCTTAGGAAGTTTTATGGGTCTTCCTTTTGAATACAGGTATGGTGAGTCCTTTAAAAAGACTCTTAAGGGGCGCCTGGGTGGCTCAGTGGGTGGCTCAGACGAACCTTCTGCTCGGGTCATGATCCCAGGGTCCTGGGATTGAGCCCCGCATCGGGCTCTCTGCTCAGCAGGGAGCCTGCTTCCCTTCCTCTCTCTCTGCCTACTTGTGATCTCTGTCTGTCAAATAAATAAATAAAATCTTTAAAAAAAATAAAATAAAATAAAAAGACTCTTAAATAAGGAATGCACAGCTATGAAGAGTTGCCTGGAGGAAAGGTACAAGATGATTCACTTGTCCCACTCTGGCCCCACCCAACCCCTTCTCACTGTGCCAAGGCAGGGGGGCAGGAGTATCTAAGAATTTAGAGCACCAAGCATTTTCCTGTAAACACACCATGAGTAGCCAGCAGAAATTAGTAAGTAGAGAAGGACTTTGGCTAACTCAGGAACAATCATTTGCCCCTTGAACTGCAGGGAGACTGAAACGAGGCACTACCAGCTAAGAGACTCAGAACAGCAGAGCTGGAAGGAACCTAGGAGTTATCTCATTCTGAGATACAGAAAGCAAGGTCCAGAGAGAGAACAGCTGATCACCCCCTGAGCTAGGACTAGGTGCCCAAGTCCTGCAGCTACAGGTTCGAGATGGAACTGCTCTATGATAATAAACTCTGAGACTCCAAGATGCTTGCATACATTGGTTGCCCTCCAGAGAAAGTCAGGGATTATATTCAGTAACTGGAGGTGCCAAAGTTCAGTGTTCTTTTCATTCCAGTGCCCCTTGAGGCAGGAGACACATCTGTTGTGGTATCCCCCACATGCTAAATGATAAATAAATGCCAACTCCAAGTTAGGGAGCTGACCTAGTAAAGGTACCTCCACTAGCAATCCCATGGTCTTTGTAATTAAGATGGCTCTTGGTATTTCAGTGACAAAATTCCACTCACACTTCAACATCCTGCTCAGCTGTGGCTTACTCTGTGAACCTCTGCTACCCTTGGGGGAATTTCAAGTTCAGAAACGCAGCTAGTCATTCTGCACTTTGCTGATACCTATCTGTGTCCAATACATTAAAGTCACAATTGTCTGAAGTATAGAAATGTTTCCGTTTACACAGACATTCTCCACTCAAATTCCTGAGACATTTACCATCTTATTTGATCTTAAATGGGATACTAGGTAATGGGAAAAGCAGGGATTTCAATCTTTATCACCAGAGAGGGTTGAGCAAGCCCAAAGCAGTTTGTCTTCACAACTTTACAGGACACCTATGGAGACTCACCACAGGAACTGGTCCTCCTCCAGTCGACACAGACCCCTTTGGTCCGACAGAGGTGGGCATACAAGGCGATGGCCTCACACACTTGCTCTTGGTGACAACTGTCCTGCTGGCACATGTCGTAAAAGGTGGCTGGAGCAAGGACCTTATGGCACTCAGCAAACAATTCTGAGAGGAGGACCTGGCAGTGGGAGCTGCTGGAGACGGGACATGGCTCCCAGGAGATTGGCTGGCATGTCTTCCCCGGCTGCTGCAAGGTCCATTCCTGGACGAGCGCTCTCCAGTCCATGGTGATTGTGCCATCCCTGAGCACGAAGTCATTGGCTCCGTTCTCATCACAGATCCCTAGATGAATAGGAAAGGCAAGTTTGGTAGCCCTGGGTGCCCACGTATTGATGCTGGAGACCTGGTCATTCTCCATGTTCACCAGCCTCTGAACCTTACATTCAACTGGACCCAGAAATACAAGCAGCCAAGAGTCCTAAGTCCAGAACAAAGGAGAATGTTCTCACCACAGAGACCATACGTCTTCGAAGCAAAGGTCTTGGGGCTCAGCTGCAGCTGGAACTCATTGTTTCGTGGAGTGAACGTGAAGATGTGGCCAAGATGGTTGAATCTGATCTCATACATGATGGTGCCGTAGACATTGACTTCCATATCCCCACCCACATATGGGACTGGGACCAGTCTCCCATTCACTGTCAGCTGTCCAAAGAAGGAAGTGACTTATCAGTAGTCGTAGCAGTAAGGAATCCTAGAATTTAACTCTTAGTATCTTCCCAAGGCTCCTGACACTCCCTACACTTCTGCCACACTCAACTCCAATGTCATCCACAAACTCTGATATTTGGCAGTAACTCTTCTAAGATAAAAGGGTTTTGCACAGTTTAAGAGAACAGATTATCAGAATCCTACACAGATGGCCACGCTCCCAGAACCCGAAAACCCAGGGGATAAAGCCAGCCTTGAGTCTGTGTGCATTCAACAGGGAAGGATGACCCCTCCCAGACGGGCTGAAAAAGTTGCCTTTTGCCAACTCAGGGGCAATGTCTCCAAGAGCATCTCATGGAACTATGTTAAGTCCAGGTATGTATGTATGTATGTATGTGTTTTGGGTCACTAGCTCTTTTGGGGGCCCCACTATACATCAAACATATTTTTTAAAAGGCAGTCATGTACCACAAGGAACATAATTTTTCATGTTAAAAATTTTGGAAGGCTTTTTTTTTTAACTTTAAAATCTGGGGCTCTGAGTTGTTCATTTAATAAAGGCCTGGCTATGATTTTTTAATTGTTAATGTGTATATTCAGGAATTCTTACAGAATGAGAGGAGCTAACCTACCAGTTGTTTTCATCTCATGAAATACTTAGTTTCTAAATGAACAAATAAATAAGTTTGCATCATGTAAGCTTTTGTGAATATTCAGTCAAACATTTATTTTTACCAGTTTTTCAGTTTTCTTTTTGAATTCTGGAGCCATACATTTTGTTTAGGCCCTAAATATTTTCAAAGGCCCTAACTGAGGCTCAAAATATTCTACTTTGGGAAGCTCACAGGCCCTAGGCGTGGGGCTCATAGTGCCTGCTGGGTAAACAGCCAACCCCAATCTTCTACCAGCACTAGAAAGAAACCAGCTCTGTCCTTGTGATTTAACACTACCTGAAATTGATCCTTTCTTCCAAATCTGAGCCAGAACAAACCAAAATTGTGCCACCAGGGAGATGGGAATGAGACCCTCCTAAGAAGGGGGTGCTCTACTGGGGAGGCAGAAGGTGGAATCCCTAATAGACACACCAGCTGAAACCAACCACCAGCAGAGGCTTCTTCGAGGTTCTGCCACTGCCTTGCATGGGACCCAAAGAAAGCACCTCTCACCTGCATATCACTGTGGAGCTCAACCGAGAGGCCGTCGTGCTTCACCTCAATGGATTTCATGCAGGTCTGCCTCACCCCAGGGCTGCAGGCCCCATTATGCAGAATCACCTCCAGGTCCTGCTCCTTGTTTTGAAACAAGATGTAAGAACAGCTGCCAGTCAGCTTGAAATTCTGCCCATCAAAGGTCACAATGTGCCGGGTAGAGCTGCCCATGCACACACCTGGACGGGAGAGCAAAGGATTGGTGTGACGTTCCCCCAAACTCCCATACATGTGAAGAGGCAGAGGTGGGTGTTACCAAGCTGCACACAGTTAACAAAGCTGAGAGCTGAATGGGCCCCTTGAGGTCCTGCAGTCTAAGTTCCTCCTTTTTATGGAATATGAAAACAATTCTAAGAAAGTACCTTAGGTAAGTAATCCTTGGCCAGTAAATATTTTTCTAGAAAACATTTAGAAGGATAAGTATCACATTTTAAAAAAACATGGAAAATTATAGAACTATACTTCCAAAAAACTTTAGCGTGTGAAGTGAATGATCTCCTCTACAGGGATGCCTTGGCCCAGGAAACAAAGTTAAGTCTCAGGGTTGTTAGGACTTGCTGAAATCATGAGGAACTAAGCGAATCATGAGCTTATGAGCTCATTGTAAAGAAAGTTCACCTAAAGACACATGTGTCCTCTTGACTGCCAAGTTTCTAATGGTACAAGAGGCCATGTTGACTTGATCCTTTAAGAGATCACACAAGAGGAAAATTTCTGAAGCCAAAACAAATGATTGGGTCTCAGCACTCCCTCATTTGCCACTCATTCATTCACATGGTCAGCAAATTCTCAAGGTTCCTATTAAAACACCACCTGGGAATCCCCATCATCTAGCATCTGCCTAAGACCATTCCATAAAAATGCCCCCAGGGAAGTCACCACCACCATGCGTGATTTGAAAGTTAATCTTGGACCGAAACGAAGCTGGAAAACCATGGCCACAGCTATGGTGGTGGTTAAATAAAAGCCTGAGAAGTGAGAGGCGGACTCGGGGTCAGCAAGAAGGCGCTCATGTCCTTCACTCATACAAGGTCTAGGCAACCTCCATCTGCACAAGTGGCCTACAAGTCAAGCAGCATGGCCACCAACAAAGGAAGAGGCTGGTTCCACCTACTGGCAGAGCTGAGCTGAGCTCCTGCATCCTGAGCAGACGGTCCCTTCCAAGTGGCAGTACAGAACGCCATTGGGCCACCGACACCCATACTGCAAGTGGCCCCAAGATTCCAGCTGTGAGGAACATCCAGCCTTAAGGAGATCAGCCCCAGCTCCATTAGGATGTAACAAGTCACAGGCAAAGGTATTAGCTCCCGTGCGGTAAATCAGCGAGAGCGGCTCTGCCCACCATCACATGAAATGTTATAGACAAGTGGGTACTTGCGAGCCAGAGAAACCCAGGATTGAATTCAGCTCCCACCCTGTGCTTGTACTGTGATCTGGGATAAATTACTCCACTTCTGTGATCCTCCCATGTCCCCGCTGCAGTCTCTGAGCTCATAGAGAGGATTTCCAGGCTATGTTTTTAAGCAAAAAAGGGGAAGCTCATTCGTGAAGAAGGATAAACTTGGCATGAATGAGATTTGTGGCCTGTGTGAACAGAGGTGGAAGTGAGCAGAAAGGACATAGGAAAGGGAGCAGTGGGGTGACATCTGAGTTAACCTTTCTGTACATTCTCACATGTGGACCCACGTTAGTAATTCATGTACTGAAAACAAACAAATGAATAAAATCAGCCAGGATGGGGGTAAGGGAAACCCAAAACGGAATACAAACAGAAGCTAATTAAACTCATGATAATGAATAACATAACTGTAGGGAGCTGTCGGGAGGGGAGAAACTCACCTAAATAACTTTGGGGGGAAATGGACAAAAGACAAAAAGAATTGTGTATGAACATCGTACTCTAGTTAGTAGATTTGTTTTCTACCTGGGCATTGGTTAGCAATCCTGCAACTACTTTATGTGCATTCTGGGATTAAGCCAACATAGAAATACATTGTGGATAATGAGAGCCAGGCCCTTTGCTGTGTGAGAGGGGAGTTGGGGATGTCAAAAGGATGTGAGTCCCAACAGAAAGTACTCCCAGTAGCCAAATCTGGGACCAGCTGATGAAGGAAATAAATAATGCTAGGAATTGATCCTACCCCCAGAATAAAATAAGAACCAATGACTCCATATTGACAAATAATTAACTGAATTAATAAGTGACAGAGAAGGAAAAGTCCCTCCTTTCAGTAGAATTCCAACTAGTAAATGTGGAGGGAATGATGGAAATCAAAAATCCCTAGTTGGCAAATACTACTATAAAAATTGTGTCAGGTAAGGATCACCTATGCATGGTAAACTCAGTAGGGTAAAAGCATAGTTCCATAATTCCAAAATGTCTCTGTACATGATCGTTATTAACTGCAAGGAGGAAAACAGTGACTTTACAGTGGAAAATCTGGTAAATACCACCTAAACCAAGCAATCAAACTTAACATCACCTGTAACGAAGCAAATTGATACCATGTGCCTCCTCTTGATAAACCAAAAAAGACACAATATGTCTTCTGGGGTATTCTTGACAACATGTATAACCTGGCTCTAACTCAGATTGAGGGACATTCTACAAAATTGCTAGCCAGAACTTCTCAAAAAAGGTTAAGGTCATAAATATCAAAGAAATACTAAGGATCTGCTATAGATTTAAGGAGACCTCAGAGATATGATAACCTAATGCCATGTGTGATTCTGGGTTGAATCCTGCAACTAAACAAAGGACACCAGTGGGACAACTGACAAAAACTAAGACTTTTATGGATGTATTTTACAGATGTTAATTCCTGATCGTGATTATTACACTGTGATTATGTACGATACTACAATCTGGGTAAGAATATAGAGGAATTCTTTGTCCTGTTTGTGTAAGTTTTTTTTTTTTTGTAAATCTGAAATTATTCAAAACAAAAAGTTTTAAATGTGTCAATTTTAAATGGCTTTAATTTAAATTTTTTAATCCCTAAAAAAAAGAGCCTAGATCAAGTTTTACCACTATTGACAAAAGAGAACATAAAGAATAAAAAAAAAAGTCAAGGCTTTAAAGTCAAGGGTTTAAAAAGGGTTTAAGGGGCGCCTGGGTGGCTCAGTGGGTTAAAGCCTCTGCCTTCGGCTCAGGTCATGATCTCAGGGTCCTGGGATCAAGCCCCACATTGGGCTCTCTGCTCAGCTTCCCCCTCTCTCTGCCTGCCTCTCTGCCTACTTATGATCTCTGTCTGTCAAATAAATAAATAAAATCTTTAATAAATAAATAAATAAATAAAAAGGGTTTAAAATTCAGTATTATGAGAGATATTGAGGGACGGAATTTAAGAAATTTGTTTGCACAAAGCTCCTATTGTGTTATGAGCCTCACACCCCCAGGTGCCCCACTAGGGACAAATGGGACACCTGAGCCTTATGAAAAGGACTTCCAAGAGGCCCCTCCCATTTGTATCTTTAGGGTAAATACCCAGTAGTGCAATTGCTGGGTCATAAGGTAGCTCTATTTTCAATTTTTTGAGGAACCTCCATGCTGTTTTCCAGAGTGGTTGTACCAGCTTGCATTCCCACCAACAGTGTAGGAGGGTTCCCCTTTCTCCACATCCTTGCCAGCATCTGTCATTTCCTGACTTGTTCATTTTAGCCATTCTGACTGGTGTGAGGTGGTATCTCATTGTGGTTTTGATTTGTATTTCCCTGATGCCCAGTGATGTGGAGCACTTTTTCATGTGTCTGTTGGCCATCTGGATGTCTTCTTTGCAGAAATGTCTGTTCATGTCCTCTGCCCATTTCTTGATTGGATGGAACTAGAGGGTATTATGCTTAGCGAAATAAGTCAATTGGAGAAAGACAACTATCATATGATCTCCCTGATATGAGGAAGTGGAGATGCAACGGGGGTGGGGGCTAAGGGGGTAGGAAAAGAAAAAATGAAACAAGATGGGATTGGGAGGGAGACAAACCAAAAGAGACTCTTAATGTCATAAAACAAACTGAGGGGGGTGGGGAGGGAGGGGGGTTGGGAGAGGGGGGTGGGAAAAAAAAAAGAGGCCCCTCCTGGAGATTGGTTTGGGTCCCACAAACAAGACACGCCCCTGTCCTGGGGGCAGGCAGCCCAAACTGGGATTAGGGAGCTGTTTTAACTCTAATTCAAGTTTAAGGTTCTGATTCTTACACAGGAGAGGGCACCTAATTACCAAGTTGAGAGTTTGTTTTATAACGTAAAGGAACCATAGAACTGTTTACGAATAAACAGAAATGACATGAGGTCTGGTAGCATTCTCAACCAGTCCCGGGAGATCATTTCACCCACTAAATAAACTGTCAAGGGAGGGTGGGGTATAACATACAGTTTTGCTTTTATCCCACCGGTTGTGTCTGTTCAACACAGTAATTACACTGAGTGAGTATTGCCAAATGCAGCCATTTCTCCCAACCACGAGGCAGAGCGCTAACCCATCGCCGTGGATGAATGTCCTCCACGGGTCTGCCCACGATGGAGATGACTTTGTCCTTCTCTTACACCAGGCCACTGTGATGATGTACCACAGCACCCAGCTCCCGTACAGCTCTAGGTGTGAGCAGAGAGTTTTCTGGAGGCATCACTCTTGCTGCTATTCTTCTCCGGCAAAGACTCCCAAAGGCTGACTTGCAAACAGCCAGGCTGAGCACTGACCTCAGAAAATCAGTTCTTTCTTCTGGTTATGCCTGATCTGGGGAAGTGCTTTTCAAAGATACAGAAGGAGAACAGTGATCCCTGGGACTGAATGAAAACACGTCCAAGGACACAAGGGGGAGGGAACATGGGTGAAGGGCACACGCTGCATGTAGTGAGGAGGGAAAGGGCCTTCTGGTCTACATTTCTGCACAGCCATGCTAAAAGCACGGCCCTTATAACACCGTCCAGGCTGGTGAAGCAATGGACTTACAGGGGCAGGTCCAGCGGCAGCCACAGGTCTCCTCCACCCTGAGAGGGGGCTGGCCGTTGGGGCATGAGGGCCTCGGCCCCCGGTCACAGTTGACCCGATGACTCTTCAGCAAGGTCTGGCCATCTGGCAGGCAAGTCACTGTGTGGCACTGGTCTGGCAAGGTCCAGACGTCCCCAGGCTGCAGAAGAAAGAAGCAGATTCAGGAAGGCATAGGCTGAGCCAATCCAGCCCTAAGCCCATCAACTGGGCAACTGACCCCTCTCTGAGGACACAGAGACTAGGACGTGGACATGGGCCCAAGCAGCAAGGATGCAGAACACAAGATTTACAGGTGGAATTCCGCCCCCCCCACACCCTCACCCACAACAAGCAGGACATAATGGTAAGAGGGAGAACGGAACCAAGATAGAAAGAGGAACAAGGGGAAAAAAGCACCCCAAATACTCATCCCTGATCTTACAGTCAGCTGAAAAGAACTCACCCTCTTCTCGTTCCCTTCCTCATCCACACAAACTCGAACGAACCCTGAAACAGACACAAATAAGATCTGAATTTCCACCCATTATGGAGAAGTTCCAAGTCATTCACGATGTCTGCTTGTCCTGGGCTCGTCCATGAAGTGGACTTCACTCTGCAAAGGATTTAGTAGGTTTAACCATGAGGATGCTGGTCCACCGGGTGGCCCTGCGGTTTTTCTCCTGCATGCTTTGTTGTTCTTAATAATTATGGTGCTAACAATATCAAGAACACAGAAATCCCTACAATGCATGAAGCCTCTCGTGGTCAGTATCTCCTTTTCCCATTTCATATATAGATCATGGCCTAGTGAGGGGAAAAAGGGAGGAAATGAGGCAAGATCCTCCCAAATCTGAAAGCGATCTTTAAGAGTCCTGCCAGGAGAGGTATCTTCCAGCAGGAAAGGGCAATAACTCTGTGGTAGGTGTTGACTCACAGCTAGCTACTTTAGGAAAATAAATAAAAACAGGCAAAAAAAAATCACATATGGAAAAAAAAATCTAACTAAGTCAATGTAAACTTTGGTATTAGATTTTATGATTCTGTTTCTCTAAGGCCCTGTATATGCATGCTGAGGGTGAATATAGGGAGTGGGAAAGAAGACAATGGTCTGTGGGATGCTGGGCTTCCCTGCTTTTGTCTTACACTTCTTTGTCTAAGATCACTCTGCACAAGTAAACAGGGGTTGTTTCTGCAAAAGTCTTGATGGACAGTTAGGATGGGAGGAGGGCTATACCCAGAGAACTTTCTGGTAGCCCCTTGGGCATTTGTCATATGAACTTTACATGAGCAGGGACTTAAAGGTCCTGGTCTATGTAACAGTCTTCATCAAGGCCAGAGCCTGTGCCTGGCCAACCTCAGGTCTCTAGAATGGGTTTTGTTTTTGTGTTATGAGGGAGTAAAAAAGACATGAGAGACTCACCAGAGCACAGCTTGTGGAAGAAGGAATTTCCCAGGGTGGTCATGGTGGAAAGGTCTTCGATTCGCTGGAGCCTCAGCACATTGGAGCCAGCGTTTGGGCCTGCCAACCTCCTCAGCTGGGCCTCATCATACCGATCCCCAATTCCAATGGGAAACACAGTCACTCCTGGGGTTAGCAGAGGAACGATAAAGGGTCTGTGTCAATCTGCTCTGGTCAGCTGGGACCCAAATGGACAGCTGTACCCACCATCTGTACAGAGCCTTGTGTTTTCCAGACGGGTCACAGAAACCGACCCTGGGAGCAAGACATTCAGTCAACCAAAATTAATGACACCACTCTGTCAGGAGACAGGAATATTGAGGTCAGCGGTGTATGAATGGATTTAGACCCATGACACTGAATGAGACCAGCCAGGGTATGAGTCTAAGAAGAGACGAGAAAACGTCACAGGCCTGAGCCCAGAGTATGTACGTGCCCATTAACCGAAGAGAAACTGAGGCTCTGAACAGTTAAATGACTTTCGCTAGAGCACATCTTTTTTCCCAGACTGCAACTGCTTCCCTTCCAGACGAAAGTCTTTCTTGGGATTCATGATACTAGAGAAGTGGTGTCTCTATCCTGAAATTCCCCAATTCTGTTCTCCAGAAAGTTCTAGGTATTTGCATTTGCCTTAAGGTTAGAGCTGATTTTCTACCAGCAACTTTTCCATTCTTATCAGCTCATTGTGTCACCCAAATGTATATCCTTTTCCTTTTAGGGCTTTCTTCCCTAAAATAATCGATTTCATAAACTCCCCTTCATTCACTCAACAAACATTAGATGGCCTCCTATTTTGCGCACCACGCACATATGACAGGAAAATAAGCAGGCTGCCACCCTGCCTTCCAAGACCCCCAGGCTCGGTGAGAAACAGCTTTGCAACAAACAAACACAATGTGACTTGCACCTGCTAGGTGTTCAGATGAGGCACAGACAAAGGAGTGAAGAACTCTCTTAGGAGGACATCAGAGCAAAGACAACCCCAGAGCAAGGTTTTGAAGGATGAACAGGTTTCCAGGTGGCCACGCGAGGACTTAACGTCACTCCATTCACCCGGGCCTCCCTGGGCACGATGCCGCCTGCCCTGGCTCACATTCCATGGCCACTCACAGCACAGGTTCACATGGGGCACCAAGGCTGGGTCATGCCCACACCTGTCCCTCTCCTGAAGCTGCACCCTTTCTCTTGTCCAACCAGCACCCCGCCCATGCCTGTTAGGGTTGATGGTTCCCATGGCCCCATAATGAGTCACTCTGGCCTCAGACATGGTGAGAGTGGGGACAGAGCAAGGACACCACCTCAGAAAGGAAAGGTGTGGCAGTCTGACCCAGCCCTCGATGCACAGGGAAAATATAGAGAAAGCACAGTTCGCAGCAGAAAACATGCAGATCAACGAAGGACAGATGCGTATTTATTACTGTTGGATTTCCAAGTAACACGGGGATTGGGCCACTTCCTGCTGTTTGAAACCAGGCCACAGGTGGCTCTGTAGCACTCACAACCATCCAGGCCACCAGGAAGCACCCCCACCCCCGGGCCCACTCTCGGTGCTCTGTGGGTCCAGGAGAGTCTCAGCATCGAATACTGGACACTTACGGTTGGATGTGGCAGCGTCGGCTGCAGCCTCCACCGAATCTGCGGAGACATCGGTGACAACGATGACCACCGCCTTCGAGGCTCCGGGCCGGGCACCATGCACTTCAGAGGTGATGTACCGCACAGCATAGTCCAAAGCACCCCCTGCCAGTGGAAAAGAGACCACGCCAAGTCAGTCCCGACTGGAGGAATGTCAGGCAGCCCATCTCATGGCAGATCCTTAGGTGGTCAGAATGCGATATTCAGAAACAGGGAAACACACGCGGAGATCCGGAAGAGCAGCAAGGCTTGCGTGCTTTCCCGGAAAGGAAACTAGCCCAACGAGCCAAGTAAAGGACTGGCCAAGGTCGCTCAGTCCCAGATGCCTGGAGTTAAGACCAGACTGAGTTCTTGGCCGCCGAGGCAGGTTACCGATGTGGCTGAGGCCTCCTTCCCGCTGCATGAGGTCCACATAGCTCAGGAGATGGGATTTCTCGTAGGCCACGTTCCAGGGCACAGCAGCGGTGGTGGTGCTCCCGTACTGCAGGACTGAGACCTGCGTGAGCTGGGGCCCTGGCGGGGAAGACAACAAGGGACTCACATGCTGGATCGGGAGGGGCCCCTGAGGACGCACCACCCGGGGCATCATTCACCTATATTAGCTCTGGAAATGAAAGCCTTGGCGAAATTCTTCATCTCCTCGAAGTAAGAAGCGGGAAAGCTAGAGGAGCCTTCTAGGAGGAGGGCCACGTCCAGGGGCTGGCTGCAGTCTGCCAAGAAAGCAGAGGGGGAGCACACAGGGGCCAGCAGGGGGGCTGGCACCAGGCTCCCCGCGGCACCCAGCACATCCAAGGGTGAGCGGGATGCTGCTGGCCACACGACACCATGCAGGGGAGGGTGTCTCTGCTGCTCCCACACAGTGGGAACACGGGCCAGGGAGGAGCGAGAGGGGCTCACGAGTGCCCCAGGTCTGGACACATTAGAAAGATTCCCAGTCCACCCAAAGGCAGTTTATATGCCTAGAGATGAAAGAAAGAGACATCAGCTCCCTATGTAACTGGAGGCTGCAACTCTTCTAGAACTGAGCAAAATACCGGAGAGGCATAGCAGAGATGGATGGCTAAAGGAGACAGAGTGGCCAGCATGGGCTGGGGGACGAGCTTGTCTGCTCTCAGGGGATTAAAAGCACACTTATCGTGATGAGCACTGAGAAATGTCTAGAATTGTTGAATCGCTATGTTGTACACTTGAAACTAATGTAACACTTTGTGTTAATTACACTTCAATTAGAAAAAAACAATAAAGCTCTTTGGGGGGGGGGAAGAAGTTAATGATTCTGGGATCGTCTCAAATATCCCAAAGAATGTCTTGAACACTCCTATGCTCAAGAATGGGACCTGATTAGACATTAGCATCAGTTAAGAAGGCAGTCACATAGCTCTGGGGGCAATCAGGTTTTGAGCCCTTGGCTATGTGCTGGGTACCATTCTAAGCATTTTACAAGCACTGTTGTTATCTCCATTTTACACTGTTGTTATCTCCATTTACACTGTTGTTATCTCCATTTACATTTGAGCAGAGTATTACACAGAGGTACTTGCTCAAAGCTACCCCAAAATTATTACCAACGATGAGTTGTTCCAAATTAGCCAGCTGGTAAGTGGCAAGAGTTGAATTTCAAACTAAGGCAGTCTGGCTCCAGAATCTGAGGCTCAAACCTGTCTAACTAACTTCCTGGTCTTGCCCCAAAGATCACCAGCTACTTAGAGTGCTTTTATCCATCCCATGCAGTCAAAACTGAGAGTCACCACGTGTAACAGGTTACCTCCAAAGCAAGGACTGGGCTGGGCAGGGATGAGGCTACGTGATAAAGCAAGACTTGTATTTTTCACTCTGTATCCTGGGCATTGTTTACATTTTAACAACAGCCTTGTGTAACCTTTGAATTTACAAGCACACTCAGTAAGAAAAGATGCCCCTCCACCCCTGCAAAAGGATCACCGATGCATCCCCCTGGCTGGGAGGTGAGGAAACAAGGCACTCTACAGGCCGGGGTTTAACTGAAGGCACAGAGCAGGGAAGCAGGATCAGAACCCAAGAATTGCAACTCCCCCTGCTCTCGGCAGCCCTCGCATCAGGCAAGGTGCCTACCTACCTGGGCTGGGGGTGGGCATGGGGGGTTGCAACCCCTCTCCAGAGCAGCACCTCTGCAGCACCAAATCAGGGGCCTCTCGGGGGAGCTTCTCAAAGTCCTGGATGAGGATGGGAGCACTGGGCCAGCTAATCCTCTCCAGCTCCTGCACCTCGGCGTGAGGGCCCACTCCAATGGGCACCACCTGGATGTCTCCAGGCATCCGCTTGATCTCATCAGAGGCGGGGTTTCCCGTGACCATGTAGACCAGGTTAGGGACCTGCTCCCGGTCCCCCTGGCTGACGGAGAAACTGTGCTCAGATAGGTACTGCAGGGCCAGCCCAGTGTTGGTCCTGTTGCCGCCCCGGAATCGGATCTCCCGCACATGCTGCAGGACCTCACCCTTGGACTGGGCTTCGCTGAAGGTGTATTCCACGGCCACGGTGTAGGAGTACTGCAGCACCGTGACATGGATGCCGTCCTGGCCCACATCCATCCGTCGGATCACCTCCTCTATGAAGTCCCTGCTCTTGTTGAAGTTGGCCTCTCCAATTTTGTCTGAGCCTTCCAGGACGAACACCACATCCAGAACCATGGAGTTCCTTCTGGGTCCCGACGATGGGACCCCCAAGAGCTCCGGACCCACAGTGACTGGCAACACAGGGGGCTGCTGGGTAGGACCGGGTGCTTCAGGGGCCAGGTCACAGAGGTAGCTGATAATCTCATCCCTCCGCTGCTCCAGCTCGTCCACACCGCTGAGCACAAAGGCCTTGTTCTCGGGGGCCTGTTTCTCAATGTTGCGGATCTGCTTGAGGTTGGCGTGGGGCCCGATGCCCACGGGGATCATGATGACTTTCTTCTTCTTCAGGCCCTGCACGTAGCGGACCAAATTGCGGGCCAGCCTTGGGGGCTCCTGGCTGGCCGTGAGGAGCAGGACGATACGGGATGCTTCAGGGCGGTCAATCTTGCCGAAGATCTGGAACAGTGTGTACTTGAGGACCTCGCTGGTGGAGGCCACCTCGCTGCCCACGTACCTCACTTGGCTGGCGATGCGCCGCAGCTCCGAGGGCCGCTTCCGGTCCCGGAGCTCAATGTAGGCGTGGGAGCCGTCATGGTACTCCACCACAGCCACGCGGATGCGCTTCTGGGAGATGTGCAGATGCTCCATCATGCCCACCACGAAGACCTTCAGCACTTCGAACTCGCTCTCAGACAGCTTGGAGGAGCCGTCTAGCAGGAAAACCAGGTCCAGAAGCCGGCTGCAGTGGAAGTCGTGGAGGGGCGGCTCAGGAGTGTCCTCCACATACGGGGTGGTAGAGCCGACAGGGCCTTCCGTGGGGGGCACCACGAGGCCTCCAGGCACCCTGCAGGCCTCACAGGTGAGGTTGACGCCCTCGCAATGACTGCAGTAGAGAGAGAAGACCAGATATAGCTCAGGGAGAACCTCTGGGCACTTCACAACCTTAGCTAGAACCCTGCCAAGCTTTCCCATAGAACGACCAACCTGGCCTACCTGAGCTGAGCTCCCATGGACCACTCCCCACCCAAGTGACCCAACATTTTTTAACATAGGTCCCCAAATAGCACCCATACACATACGGCAAAGGCCTCCCTTTATTCTAGAAGCTGAAGCTCTAACCCCTCGTAGCACCCGAGAAAGAACCCTTCTTGCTTCTAGGCCATCCTTGCAGCCATTCAAAGTCAATGTCTTTTCAACCTACACCTCTAGCAGGATAAATATTTAATTGTAATCCAAACTCTCCTGCAAGGGTCTCCAAAAACAAATACCGCTCTAAAATGTTGATGCTGGCCAAGGCATGCGAATGTCCTATGGAAGATAAATGCTTTACGGTATTTATTGTACCAGAATTTAAGCTGAATAAATTTTGTACCATGTTTAATACATTGCACCTTAAGAAAAACAGGAAAAAGTGGAGTGAAAACATTTTCGGAAGATGAACAAAGATTCAAAATCCTAACTTTAGTCTACCGCCATACCACCCTGAACACGCCCGATCTCATCAAAATCCCAACTTTATCCCAGAACAAAGGTGGAAATTATATTCAGGAAGGTCTAGGATATTAGGGGGAAAGACAGTGGCTCATTCTTTTATTCCTCCAACAACCACGTGGTGAACACCTGCCATGTGCCAGGGAGCACCTAGGCCCTGCACCCAGCCCCAAGCACATACCCCAAGCCTGTGGCAGAACCTTTGCCCTCACATAAATTCCGGCACTACCAGGCCAAGTTTCCAGTCCCTTCTGGTCACTCCTCACCAGTGTCCTAGAAATGGCAATGTATGCCAGACCACAGGTGAAAAAAACCAAGCTGCCCTATGAGAGAGACCCATAGACCCACAGAGACCTTCTCCTACTTGTACACTCTGCCTTCGAAGCAACTTGCCTTTAGCACCCGCAGTAAAGCTGAGAGGCCGCAGTGCCCTGTGCCCTAAGAAGGGTCCCTGTGGCTTGCCTCCCAGGTGATGTCCCCAGCCTGCTTTGGAATTACTATCCACAGCTGTATGAAGCCACAGTCTGCTCCCTGGTAGCTGCCCCTCCCCACAGGCCAGCAGGGGGAGGTTGGGAGAGGGCTCTAAGCTCTCATGCCTGTGTGGCTCAGAACCCCAGGCCAGTGTTGGGTTCACCCCCTTCTTTATTCCTTAGAGCCTCTGTTTCAACATGGGGAAGGTAGGCCGGCAGTATCTTACTAGAAAGTTAATTCCTACTTCCCTGTGACCCACATGATTTATTGCTTCAATCCTTGGTTAACAATGCGTGAGTGACAGACTTTCTAGTTTCCTGTGTCTGCTAGAAAATTTACCCCAGGCAGTGTTCCCCTTGTTTGTACAGATGGCAGTGGTGGGGTCTGATTCTGGCAGCTGTGGCCACAGCCCTTCCCCAGAAAATTTAAGTTCTCAAGTTCAAGTTCCCATAAGGCTCCATCAGTGTCAGGGTGTGGTATTAAACATATCAAGGTCTGAATACATGTTCCCAACTTGGGAGCAGAGCTTCAGAAAGCTAAGAGCCCACCCTGAGGACTCCTTCTCACTTCCCCAAAGGCCAGTGCTTAGAGGCAGTCCAAGTGAGAGCCTGGGGTGCCATGATGAGTATCTTCCCTCCCAAATACGAAAGCCCCATCCGGGGACCTCGGCTGTGGCCCCAAGGGGTCTATGTCACACGGAACAGTTGGGGCTCTGAGTAAAAAAAAAAAAAAAAAAAATTGACTTCCAGAGGCACCTATGTTTGGACTAGATGTGACCTCCAGGGGCAATAAGAGACCACCTTCTTCCTTAAGTGAGAAGAGCCTAAAACCCCCAGCCTCTTAAGAGGTGTTTTCTTGGAAAGCAATGGGGTCTATCCTTAAAGAAAGAGAAGCAGACTCTAGAAACAAAATAAACTCAGCATTCAACCTCTCAATTCACATAGCAGAGTTTGTCCCCACACATCCGCCTCTGAGCAGGACCCAGAGAAGACAGTAAGACTCTTTCCTCCCAACACCAGGGGGCCTGTGTTACCAAATCTGGCAGTGCTCAGGGTCATCGGGGTTCAAGGTGATCTTCTTTCCTGGGGCCAAGCGACGACCAGCCACCTCACACACAGGACAGTCTTCAGGGTCGATGCAGGTCTGCAAAAGCTCATCTAGGATTTTCCCTGTGTGACACATCCTTGTTAGGAGCCAAAACTCACCTTTCGCACAAGGAAGACTCGGTTTTAACTACAGGGGCCAGTCCCGGAAGCTAGCTCTGCCTTCCTCCCTCAAGGGGCATCTCACCTCCAAGGGAGGAACTTTCCTTCTTTGGACCTTGATTCATCCCTCTGCCAGACCAGGAAGGGGTATTCCTTTGCCCTCTCTCACCACACCCAAGCCTCAAGACAAATGAAATCTCTCCAAGAGTCATTTCACGCCAGCAAAGAATATAGCTGATTACTCCACATCTGTGCTACCCCCTAAGGTAGCTGCCACAGGCCACTAGTCAAATTAAAATGTGAGATGACACTAAACAAAACTGAAAATTCAAATTTTCAGACACAGGAGCCACACTGCAGCAGAACTTTCCCATCCTTGCAGAACATTCTATTAGAACACGCTCTCAGTGAAAAGCCCATAAATAGGGGTGCACAAGCCCCATGCAGGAGCTCAGCCTGACAAAACCGTGGCTGGCCTGGCTTGGATGAAAGGGCACCTAGAAGCAGAGCCCAGGGTGGCAGGGATGGGGACAGGGCAGCGCTGGGCGGGGCCAAGGAGGAGTACTGGGGGAAGCACCCTCCCTAACAGCCCAGCCCAGCCTTCCTGCCAGTCCGGACCACAGGGCAGGTGCCTCACCTGGAGGGCAGTGTGCATGGCAGCCTTCGACACACTGCACGGGACACGCCAGAGGCTCGGGGTGCTGGCATGTGATGGGACAGGCAGGGGCACAGCTGTTATAACGCCACTCGCACTCATACCCATTCTCGTGGAGATTCCTCTCCTCGCAGTTCTGGGCTGTGGAGACAGAATATGACCAGTCTGTGCAACCTGAGAAGCCAGGCCTGCACCCAAGTCCTCCAAAGAGACTATGGTGAGACCTGTGGGGGCCTTGGCCCTGGGGGAGGCGACGGTGATGGTGGGGAGATAAGCAGGTAGGGCAGTCACCAATATTTGAGGCTGTTGGTGTTTTAAGCACCCAATCAGGGGTGCCTGGGTGGCTTAGATGGTTAAGGGTCTGCTTTGGACTAAAATAATGTCCCAAGGTCCTGGGATTGAGTCCTGCATTGGGCTCCCTGCTCAGTGGGGAGTCTGCTTCTACCTCTCCCTCCTTCCCCCTGCTCGTGCTCGCTCTCTCAAATAAATAAATTCTTTAAAAAAAAATAAATAAAGCACCCAACCAGGAACCAAATGGTTCTTAATCGGTTTTCCATATTAAAAATAATCAGCTGCCCACACCCGAGGAAGACTCTATAGAAATGTATGCTTTGCTCACATTGGCATCTAATTAAAAGATACTGAATGTAATTAATATATTGACTTCCCTCTTCTCTTCATCGCTGCTCCATCTTCTCCCCCTTCTGTAATTTCTCTAGATATCAATGTCTTCAGTCACTATCCCCTGTCCCTCCTCACTCACATCGATGTCCTAACTCCCTTCAGCCCTCGGTCATCGGTCCCCATATGGGAGCTCTGTCTTCTCTCCCACAAAGGAGTCCTCCTGCACCCCACTTTGAGGTCTAGACTCATGAGGGGGGAGGGTGGGTGTCCGAGACCATGAGGGACATCAGGACTCACGACACAATGTGGCTGTCCTCCAGGCCACCACCTTGCCGTGCTGGGCACACACATGGGCGTAGGCAGCAATGGTGTCACAGAAGCAGGCACAGTCCCCAATGGACTCACAGGAGCAGGAGTCGTAGATGCAAATGTCCAGGTATGGCTCAGGGTCCACCTGCAAGGGAACCTCAGGGTGGGCCTCAGCCTGGGCAGAACTTAGGAACTCGGGCTCTTGGTCTGGGAGAGAATGTTCTGAGGGTCAGAGTCGGGCAATGGGGGCCTCTGGTTGGAAGAAGACATGCTGGTCAGGGGCCCAAACAGGGAGTGGGGACAGAGGCATAATTCCCAGGTTCTCATCTGGACTCCAATAAGCAAAGTTGAATATAGGAGTGCTGCTGGCCTTTCCTAGAATGTAATATGCCTTAGAATTTTTCAGAACATTCTCTTTGATCCATCTTTCCACATACCTGCTCAGCCAGCTAGCCATTCCCATAACCCACTCCCAACCTCATGGATATTTGCGTGTTTCTACACAAAACAAAGACGTACAAGCTGGGTCACCTTCCTCCCTTGCCTCCATTCAGCAAAGCAAAGGAGGAGATGCATCAGACTGTTTACATTGCTCACTTAGCTGCTGTGGGGCTATTCCCTGGACAGCCAGGCCAGCCTGGACTCCCCGGACTCTGCCTCCAAGCCTACCCACCCCCCACACACCCTCAGCTACAGTAACCACTTCCCCCTTCCCCGCCCCCACACACACTGATGCCCACACTGGCCTTCTCCAAGGTAGTTGTGACAGGAACGAATCCAGACACTAAGTGGGTCATTGTTCCCAAGACATCCCAAAAATCCCGATTTCCCTGGCTGCTGGGCTCTTGGCATTCTTCCAGCTCAGATGCCTGGGGTTCCCCCCAAACCAGCTTTGCCGTATCCTCAGGGACCACAAATCAGGGGGTGGGAGAAGGAGCCCTGAGGTACAGGAATTCAGCCAGTTGTTCCCACGTGTGGTGCCACGGAGCAGAGTGCATGTGCGTGGCTGTGTGCATGCACATACGTAACCACACATGGACCCACACAGGCCCCCACATACATGCATATATACATTCACACAGAGACAGAACACGAATTCAACGTTGGGGAATTGCTTGTCGCCCTTTGAGATAAAGACCTGAAAAGAAGTCTCAATGAGGCCTCAAAAATCCCTGAGTAGAGCCCTGAGAAGAGTTTCTGCCAAAGGGTTTTGTGAGGGCAGGGGGTGCTCAGGCCGGACACGCAGCAGTAACAGGAGGATGAAATCCTGGCTCTCGTGTGGGAGACAAGATCCTGTGGGGCGGGGGATGGGGGGGGAGACAAGCCCTAAGATGGAGGCCCAAGGAGAAGCACTGACAGGTGCCCAGAAGAGCTACACTTTGCACGAAAGAAGAAATGATTCGCGGGGCATCACTCTCCTCCTTTCTGTCTCCCAGCCTGAAGCCAAGAAAGGGACCAGAGAGCTGACGTGATACAGGTCCTTTCCAAGCCCTCCGAGGTCGCGTCCACAGAGTGAAGCTCACGCTCCAAGGGCCCAAGCCACAGGGCCAACCCTCAGGGCTCTCTTGCCTCTCTTCCCCACCAGCCCTCACCAGCCTGTTGCAGTCCTGGAAAATATCACTGGTGAGGATCCTGCAGGAGGAGTCCACCATCGTCTGCTTCATGAGGTTGTTATGGCAGACGGCAGGAGACGAGTCCAGGGGCACCTGGGGGGCAGGGCAAGTGGACACAGACAGACCCCCAACCATCAACCCAGAAGGATCCCAGAGACCCTCCTGGCCAGCCTTGCCACCCCAGCCATCCATACCGCCCCACACCCTACCCCACCCCTCCAGCCCCCATGAGACTGTTGGGGGTGGGGTGACGTTCCAGGAAGCAGGCCTCTGGGGTCCAGGCCATGCAGAGAGCTCAGACATACTTTGCTGGTGTCGGCACACTGCGGGTTCACTTTCCAGGAATTTCCAAAGTCCACAGGGTCCTCTTCCACCTGGAGGCTGCTGCTGGTGAAGTCATTGTTCTGGATGCCATCAAAATTCCCGCACAGGCCACACACCCGCTCCTGACAGACAAGATGAGGTCATGAGCACCCTAAACCTCAAGGCAAACTCTCTGATTCAGGGAAAGGAGGGCTCCCCGGGACAGCAGAGGAGGCAGGCCCATCAGAGGAAGGGGCGGCAGGCAGAGGGATGAGGACAGAGACCCAGGGTGATGGACAAAGCCGAGTCCCCACTGTGGTCTCTCCCAGGCTTCCTCACACAGCCCATCTTGGAGCTCAACAGAGGTCATCTCTCTCCCCAGCAACAGGCTGAGCAGAGGGAGCTGCTTCAACATTATGTCAATGAGAGTGTACAGGTCCCAAGAGGGAATGTTCTGGTCCTATTTTACTGCAGACAAGAGAGCCCATTATCCGAGCAACTGCAGTCTGTCCAGAACAGGCTGGCCGGGATTCTGCTATATACTGAATGCCACCGGGGTCCACATCATATCTCATCTGTCTCCGTGTTCACCCCTCATGCGTACAACAGGCATACACGTGCCCAGGTATGGGTCCCAAACAAGTCATTACTGAATGAATGGAAACCATCGCATAAGGACTATGTAAAGAACTGGAATTATCTGGCCTGGAAAAGAAACGGTGTGATGCTCTTAAAACATATTTAGAGCCCTGTCTTGGCACAGAGAGATGTAACTTGCTCTAGTTCACTTCAATACGGAGAATTTGGTTTGGTACAAGGGTGAATTTACTGGGGAACGTGTAAGAAGAATGTTCTCACAGTTGGACAAAGGGCCTCATGGCCCCCAGAGTACAGCCCCTGTCCTTGTAAACTACCACTCACTCCAGTCCCTCCCCTCCAGCCACACTGGCCTCCTTGCTCAAACGCTCCAAACTCCATCCACCGGAGGGCCTTTGCATATGCTATTCCACTTGCCTGAACTCTCTTGTCTGGATATTTACATGACTCCCTCCCTCCCTTCCCTGAAGACTCTTCATGTCACCTTCAGGTCTCACCGGACCAACCAATCTAAAATAATAGCCCCACTAGAATATGATCTCCACCAGGGTTATAAAGGGCAACACCACAGGCCCCCTTCCAAAGATGTTCATGCCTTAATCCACACATGGCAAAAGGAACTTCGCAGATGTGATTGGGTTAAGGACCTTGGGTGGAGAGGGGGTCCTGGACAATGTAGGTAGGCTCTGGATAATCACAGGGTCTTACAAGGGGCAGTGAAGGCATCAGAGTGAGGAGGGTGAGGTGACAGGAGCATAGAAGGAGACTGGAAGAGGTTGTGCTGTTGGGTTTGAACATGGAGGATGGGACAACAAACCAAGGAATGAGGCCAGCCCCCAGAAGCTGGACAAGGCATGGAAACGGGTTCTCCCCTAAAGCCTCCAGGAGAAAGCAGCCCTGCCAACCAGCTTTATACTTTTGACCTCCAGAACCTTAAGGCAATAAATTTATGCTGCTGTTTTAAGCCACTAAGTTTGTGGTAGTTTGTTATAGCAACAACAGAAAACTAAGACAAGGCTTAAAACATATATACATACACATACCCATATATATATATACACCTGTGGGTATGGATGTGTAGATACATATATAGTCACATATATGTGTATCTGTAATAACATATATTATACGTAATAGTAACAATATATATTATATGTGCGTGTGTGTAGGTATGATATACATGTGGTTTCTTCTCTACTTATCCACAGTGCCCAGAACAGTGCTTGACGCAGATGAGAGCTTAGTAAGGATTTGGTGAATAAATGAATGTGTGAATTGTTAATGCTTTCCAGAAAGAGAATGGGCGACCACAAGAAGTAAGGGCCATTAGCCTCACCTCAGCACAGCTGAAATGAACAGTGAGGTCAGAGAGGCCCCAAGACTAAATCAGCCACCAGAGTACACAGAGCACTTGTCCCACGCTCATCAGAAAAACAAAGTCCCAACATGCTGTCGGAACCTGGCCACAAATACCATTGCTTTCACAAAAGCAGCATATCAGCAGTTCTGCAAGTAGCTTTCACACCAGGCTGGTGGATGGCTCCAAGGCAAGGCCACACCCCAGAATATTTCCCAGGGTTTTCCTAATAGTGTGGGTGATCGGTTTGCCTCTTTAAGTTAAGAAACCTTAAGAAAAGCTGTTGCCTGATCTTTCACTTCCTTCTTCTGTGGATAGAAACTGCCTGCCTAGCAAGGCCAGTCAAGGAACTGTTTGCTGGGTTGGGGGGGTGGGGGCCCCCCACCATCCTTCCTACATTCGGCTGACTCAGGAAACAGCCAAAGCTGAGGAGGGAAACTGGGCTGGAGGTCACCCACTCTCTCCCGTGATGGTGGGCAAGCCAGTGGGCTGAGGAAGGTGCAAACAGTAGGTCACAGACAAGATGAAGAGGAAACAGAGAAGAGCCCTTGACCTGGTATGTCCGCTTCAGGCTCACAGAGATGCTCAGGCGGCGGTCCCAGACCACGGAGAGCGCCTTGCCCAGCAGCAGGATGACGTAATGACCGGACTCCACCACCTCAAAGTGGGTCTCATCCTTCATGGGCTTCTTCACATTCACCTGAAGGTGAGAGATAACAGAGAGAGTGGAGAGCAGGCGGGGGGACATGCTCCTCCCTCTACCCCACACTCCTGCCTGCTGCCGTGGCCCCCTGGAACTACTAGTCATTCACCCCACCTGGTCAGAACATGTCCCTTCCAGGCCAGCACCCTGCCTAGATGCTTCTGGGTCCATATTGCCTATCACTGGCCAAGAATCCTATGACTAGCCAATGATGGCATAGATGACAGCAAAATCATAATTAGGAGATTAAAAATACAATGAAGCCAACTAGTGGAAAATAGCCATCACTGTGCCAAAAAAAAAAAAAAAAGAATTTTTTGATACTTGATCATTAAATGCATGTGGTCCCCTAAATTGGTTTTAACATGAACATGATTTGAAGCATTTCTAAGCAATTTACATAAAAATCTATCCATTTATATAAATGAACACTAGACTCTTCCCTTTCCTTTCTCCCACCCTGCTCCCCAGAGTCCCTGCCATCAGGAGCCACCGCTGACAGAACAGGGACACTGAGGAGCTCAGCACTAGTGGCCAGAATCATGGATTTCCGTTTCCAGAAGGACTCTGACCTGAGCCCTTGACTTAGCACGGTTGTCACCAGTGCTAAACGTTCAGAGCCCATTTCAGCATGTTTGATTGATTTGTAAAACTAAAGTCATTGCTAAGGGCCTGTCATCCCTTTGCAAGCATTCTCTCCTTAGTGACATACCACACGCAGAGCTAATCATAAGTGCACACCTCCTATCGGATATCACCATTGTCATCTGTCCTCTTAAACAGAGTTGACACTGCTGATCTACAGTAATAATGGGGAATTTGCCCCTAGGTCCCCCAAGATCAGTGGTGCATATTTGCAGGAAGGCAGGGATGCGGGCTGAGGCCATGGAACAAAATGAAGGTACCAGGACAGGTCTGAGCCCAGAGCCTGGTCTCCCCAGTACAAGATGCTTCCCTTTCCAGACCAGCAGAAGAAGAATGGTGGTGCCCAGACTCCCTGGCATTCCGCATGCAGATTCCTGGGTCCCACCCAGACCCAGTGACTCAGAATCTTGGGGTAAACTCCAGGGTATCTTAAACAAAATTCTAGGTGGTTCTTTTGTACCCTTCTGAAAACCACTTCATAAACTCTTAGTACACAAGGACTGATTCTGATTACTTCTCTTTTGAGCTCTTTTAAAAAGATTTTATCTGAGGGGCGTCTGGGTGGCTCAGTGGATTAAACCACTGCCTTCGGCTCAGGTCATGATCTCAGGGTCCTGGGATTGAGCCCCACATCGGGCTCTCTGCTCAGCAGTGAGCCTGCTTCCCCCCTCTCTCTGCCTGACTCTCTGCCTACTTGTGATCTCTCTCTGTCAAATAAATAAATAAAATCTTTTTAAAAATGTTCTAAAAAAAAAAAAAAGGTTTTATCTGAAAAGAACTGGAAAACAAAGTCAAAATCCCCCAAAACACCATTACTTCCCAGAATAAATGTTTATGAGTGTTACATACAATGTATATACTTGTGCCTATATTATATGTGTGTATATGATGGATATGCAAATATGTGTATGTATTATATATGTATATATTGCATGCATATATTACATGTATATATTACATGTGTATGCATATATATGTATGCATGTCATGTCTACGTGTATAGCTGATATACATGTAGATGATAGATATATAGATGTGTACAGATATTTAGATATGGTAGAGATGTGTATATGTGCTTTTGTGATATGTGTTTATATTATGTATATGTGTGCGTGCTATATGACACATGAATACATGCTATGTATATATGTGTGTACACATGCACACATATGTTAGTGTGTGCATGTATGTATATGTGATCGATCTCTATATATGTGTGTTATGTGTGCACATACACGTATAAATGTGTGATATATGTGCATGTGTGGATATATATGTATCGTGTGTGGTGCATATGCATATGTGTGTGCATGTGTGACATATCTGTGTCATGTGCATGCATACATGCATATGTGTGCATTGGTGTATATGCGTGCTGTGTGTGTATTCATATCTATATATTTCATCTATGGATGCATACATGAAAGGGAAAGGCCTTCTGCGCTCCAGTCCCCACTCCACCCTCCAGAGGTAAGCACTGTGCTTTGGCAGATACAGTTACACGGTCTTCTCCACACACACCTCTGCCCTTTATTAAAATGGGATTGTGTTATCCATAGTCACCTGCAACCTGTTCTTCTAACAGATCACGTCAAGGTCATATGTTACAGCTCTACCTCATGCCCTCTAATGGCTGTACGATATCCCACCACACAAGCTCTAAACAATGCTTGATGCCTGCTCTTAATCGGCTGATGGAAGAAAAACGGGGTTGTGAGGGTGGAGGGGGGAAGGCTGGCACTCACCTCCCCGTCAAACAGTTCAATCTCTCCTCCTTCCACCAGGATGGTGACCCGCTTCTTGCATTTCACTGAAGGGTAGCTGCACCCCTCATTCCCCACCAGGATCCGGAAGGTCCCAGGGTTGCCGTCACAGTAATCCTGGGGAAAGGGGGTGCCGGGAGAGGAACAGTATCTCCACTCTCTCTCTCCAGATCGGAAGATGGGTATCTCATCATCTCAGACCATTGAAGGATACGTGTTAAAGGATGTTACCATGTCCGTGCACATGCGTGTGTGTGTGTGATGCACATGTGTGTGTGAGACAGAGAGACAGAATAAAATTGAGAGAGAGGGAAAGAGGACAAGATGGCAGTGGGGGGAGAAGGGATAGGTGTGTCATCTTCAGCCATGACATACGAACCAGAGTCAAAGAGCACAAGGGAGTGAAGGAGGGAGAAGGGGAGAGGGGAAATGGCCTGTGGTATGCTTTGCTGAACACATCAGCCTAAAGGCCCCTACCCAGAACGGGTTAGTGCTTACTCTCACCCAGCTAACTGGGACAGTTTGACCACAAGGCACTTTGTGGCTCTTGATTCCGGTTGAATCCCTCTGGACTGCTGGCCCAGAAATGTAACCAAAGGTCATCTGACACAGCTCCATGGTGCTGAGCTACCCCCTCTGGTTGGGAATAGAGGATGAGGGACTGCTGGTCCCTGCTGGTCAATTGCATAAAAATTAAGGAAAGGGGGGACATTTCTGGCAAATACCGTCCCATGGTGGCTATTGCTATGGTACGACAGGAGGGGGAAAAAGACCTAGGAAAAGGTGTGAGCCTTCGTGCTGCCACTTACTGGATACACTGAGCAAGTCACTTACCTCTCTGACACCCCCACCCCCCATACACACACACACACACACACACATACAATCTGTTCCTCTAAAAGACAGAATCAGCCAATGGTGGGATTGTTAAGTTAAACGGGTCTGTGTTGAGTTAACAGGATTGTGAAGGGTAAATGAGGGAGTAAAGGTGCTTTATACATGGCTCTTGGCATCAGCTGTAATTTGGCTTAAAAAGAGTTAAGTCTTGACAACATGTCCCAAAGGAAGAAGGGAGAAAGGGGAGGATCCAGGACAAAGTATCAGAAGGGGACAACAGAACTGGCTATGAAGGAAAATAAACAACCCATGAAGAAGCACAATTTGAAAGGGACTCTAAAACTGGCCCACTTGGGAAAGCTTTGGCTGGACAGGGGAAAAGCTGGGGAGCAGATCTGACCAGCTGCTTCTTATAGCACTGAACTAGTGAATGTTTTCTGGGTGCTCACATTTGAAATTAGCTGGGTGGTTGAGCCCTAGGGCTGGTGTCACCTCATCTTTTGCTAACACTGGGAGGCAGATAATTGAAAGACAGGCTACCAGATATAATCTGTAGCACAGCTCTAGACGGGGATACACCCCTGGTTCATAAGTGCCAGTAATATCATGTCACGATGAGCATGTCCTGCCTTCCCAGCACACTGCCTGCCTTTCTGGGGCCACACTGGCACACGGGAGATAGAAGCTTGGTTAACTGGTGCCAATGCTCACTCCCAGCATGCTCTGCCCACAGTTGCTTACACTGCTGCCAGTTCCACCCACTCCCAGCATGCTCTGTGCTGCTGCCAGTTCTGCCCTACTCCCAGCATGCATTATGCTGCTGCCGATTTCACCCCACTCCCAGCATGCTCTGCGTTGCTGCAGTTCCGCCCTACTCCCAGCATGCTCTGTGCTGCTGCCAGTTCTGCCCTACTCCCAGCATGCATTATGCTGCTGCCGATTTCACCCCATTCCCAGCATGCTCTGCATTGCTGCCAGTTCCGCCCCACTCCCAGCATGCATTATGCTGCTGTGAATTTCACCCCACTCCCAGCATGCTCTGTGTTGCTGCCGGTTCCACCCCACACCCAGCATGCTCTGCGCTGCTGCCGGTTCTGCCCCACTCCCAGTATGTTCTGCAGACATGCATGCTCAGGCACGCTCACTACCTGGTTCATGGGGCCCCACACCCTCTGTCTCTGGGGCTGAGGCTCCTATGGGTCTGTGGTCTTCCCTTCAGACCACACCAAGCCCCTACCCTTCTTCCCAAGAAGGGAGACAGAAAGACCACATCTGTTTAAAGCTTCGCAGCATCAAGTTGTCTCACCCCTCATGAGAAAAGCACTCATTTCTCCTTGCTTACTCACTTTGGTGTCAACCAGTAAGAGAAGTTTACAGGAATCCACACGGTGGGGAGAGGGAGACAGAGGGATGGGTCCCCTTACTCACCAGCTAGCATTTCCTGGGCAGTACGACTTTTCAGTGCCACCCCCCTCTGAACTGGATTAGGTTTGAAATGGAAATGGTGGACAATAGGATCATAGGGTGGGAAGCCAATTCCAGGGATTATTCCAACTGTCCCCCAGTCCTGGGCCACTCACCAGCAGAGAGGGTGAGGGGGCTGGGTCTAGCCCGAGCTCCCCTCTCCCCTATAAGTCCTGACTGAGTCTGTCTGCCAAAAGGAACCGATGCTTTAGCTACTCATGTGGGTGCTAACTTGGGCTGGGGGTAGCCTTGCCCCCACACCCATCCCAGTCAACAAAGGAGTTTCTGCCCTGTTCTTGTAAGTCTCTGGGTCAGCTGAAGGAAAATGGACCATTGCTCTGAGTTTCAGGCCACTCTTTTAGGGGCTGGAAAATTGTTGCAGTAGAAACCAGCCCCTGAGCTGTTTTCACAGACAGAACAGCAGAATCTGACCCAGAAACCCCCAAAGGGCAGTCGGTACCTCCCAGCTCCCCCCCAAAAGACAGAGAGCACCCCTGCCCTCCCTCACTCTCACCTGCACCAGAACGTACTGGCACTCCCCAGGGAACAGGTATTTGAGCCCGTCAAAGGTGAGGTAGTGCGCCATGCCAATGGCAGAGCACGTGGCGTCGCACACGTGGTCCGTGCAGTTCCACTTCCGGTCCCGACAGACACTAGGAAGAGTAATGGCTAGGATGAGCAGCTGGATGCTGTGGCGTGAGGGGCTCTTCTGGGCATTAGGGAGCGAGAGACAATGAAGGAACGCAGATTGCTCTGGGGTGCTACCCCAACCCTCCAGGAAGCCTCTGGAAGCCACACCTGGGAGATGTGGGTTTGGGAAGGCAGTTCACAGTCATCAACAGTCACATTTTTAGAGCACAAGGCCAAGGAAGAGAGAAGGAAGCCATGCTGCTCTCCTGTTACAAGGGGGAAAGGGAGGCAAAGAAGCAAACAGGTCACCCAAGGAGATGGGGCAGCCAGGAAGAGATGCTCTGAGGATCATCAGCCTCCTGGAAGTTGCCTGAGAGTGGCCATGGGGTCTCTACAGAAGAGGTACACTGAGGTTGAGAGCCCTCTGAGGTGAATGGGGAGAACGAGACACAACAGCAGAAAAGTTCTGAGCTGGGAAAACAGTGATCGACCATCACCTTCTGCCAGGAGAGGTTTTCTGTGTACATAGCTATGTTTGAATCTACAGTGATTTGCCCACTACCACAACACCCCATCCCCCCACCACCCAGTAACCAGAGCTGACATCAGGAAGCCCGCTCTGTGCGTCAGAGGTGGTAAGCTCAGACCTCAGGCCTGAGAGACAGCTGAGCCCCTTCCAGGTCCCAGCCCTGGCTGCCTCTGTCCACTAGGCCTTCCCCTGAAGCTGTGCACAGCCCAGAAGTCACAGCATGGTGAGTGAGCAGAGCAAAGGGCCAGTGAAAGGTGGCCACAGAGAGGAAAGAAGAAAATCAGCCACCCTCAGAAGGTCCTTGGTGAACCATGCCATTACAAGGACATTTACACTATGCTGAGGGGACATTATGAGGCCAGAGAGGGAATCTCCAAAGCCCATGCCTTTTGGCAACTTGGCCACATGTGCAATGATCCATAAGGGCCACGGCCCTTCTTGGAAACACTACTCCCCGGGAGACTGTCTGTGTAGGTGAGCCCAGGGGAGGAGAAATGTTCTCCCCCACTTTACAGATAGAGAAACAGAGGCACAGAGAAATAGAAAAGAATAACCATGTTCCCACAGGGTGCTAGAGGCAAGTGCCAGAGGCCCTGTGGCCATGTCGGCCCCCACATCCCACTCTCATTCACCCCAGCCCAAGGGCTCCAGTCACCACCCAGGAAAGCCTCTCTCAGGCCTTACCAAGTGTTGCAGTCAATTTTCACGGTTTCTCCTGGGGCATACTCTCTGCCTTGATGGAAGCAGGGACACCTTTCCAGAGCCACACACTTGTTCTCATGCCGGACCTAAGGGAAAGGAATCCAAATGTCTTGGGGGTCATAATGAGTGCTGGGAAGATAGCCTCGGCCACAGACCAGGCCAGGGAACCCATGCCCAGGCTGGGGCTCATCCACACGGATGGCCCCTCGCTCAGCTGGAGACACTCCATCCACCCTCTGCCCTCATATCCTGCTGGAACCATGGTGAAGACTGGTAACCTGTGTCTGCAGCCCCTGGAATGTGCCTATCATAGACCCAGTAGTTCCATGCAGAGGATTTCTCCACAGGGAACAGACTTATGGACAAAGGTTAATGTAGAAACATTTATCATTGCAAAAAATGGAAACAACCAAGCGTTTAACAATAGGAAAATGTTGAATTCTATTAAGGAATCTCCAGGTATTGGCATCCTCTGGAGCTCTTGGAAGGGCCCTTTGGAAGACTTTTAAATGCTGTGAGAGACACTGAGGCTGTTCATTTTTAAAACAAGGAATACTTTATATACATATGGTCCCAATTATAAATATATATATGACATATATATCTATCAAAACTATACACACACACATATATGTATGTACATACATATATATATATATATATGGATGTCAAAAAAGACTAGAAGGAAATATAGAAGTTCCATCCAAATGGAAGGATGAGATAGAGAAATAGAGGAATTTTGTTTTCATCTTCAGTTTTTAAATTTTTTTTCCCAAATGTTTATCAGTGAGCCTGTATTATGTTTACAACAGAAAAGATGGACGATATATTTAATAAAATTTAAATGCATTTAATGCACTGGAGATGAAGGCTGCATATTGGTCACAGGTAGGAATGGGCCAAAGCCATGGTCTGGGGGCTTGCTGGAGCCCCGCAAGCCCACTCCTCACCCAGTCCCCTGGGATTCTGACACCCTCCACAGGGTATGCTCTGCTTCCCTGCCCTCCGCCCATGAAGAAAGCACTATGTGAGCATGTCATACTCCTCTGGGGGACAAAAGAACTAAGACCCACTGGCTCCAGTGGGTCCCAGAAGAGCTGTCCAAACCCTCTGACCCCAGTGTGTAGACATTCTTCTGTCCCAGCCCCGGGGACAGGCAGCTGTGGCTGCCTGCTCTGGAATGGCCTAATGGCAGGTGATCTCAAAGAGCCCTGGGTCACCCTCAGGTGAAGGGACCATGGCACTTTTATGCCAGAGCTACCTAAGGGGTGAGGAGCCCTAAGTCCTCAACACCTAAGGGGGAGGGTGGGAGCGCAGAGAATGAGGAAGATGCAGGTCTGCCCGGTCCCGCTCTTGGAAGACAGTGAGCTTAGGCGCCCAGCAGAGAAGATGGCAGCTTGGGAGGCACAGGGAAGGGGAGGCACAGGGAGGAAGCAGCCTCTGTTTCTGCCACAGCCTTCAGAAGTTGTCCCAGTTAGGGTTCATTCCCACATATCCAACCCCCACCCCCAAGCTTCAACCTTGACTTAAATCTGAGGCCTGCCACCTAGTGGCTACTGTGAGAATGACCACTGCAACGGCAGGAGAAGCTTGCCATGCTCTCCAGCCCCCACATCTACCAAAGATGGAGACCAGACTGTAAGTCTCCCTATTGGAAACATTATTGAGACAAATGTGAGGCATAGAGTCGGATTCCAGGAAACAGAGCCCTGCCCGCCTCGCCTCACCTCAGCAGAACATGCACTACCCCTTCTCCTCTGAACAGGCTGAGTGGAGGCTCCCACACCTCCTGGTCTGCATGCTGGCTGTTTTTACCTCTCTCCAGAATATCCAGCCAATTGACAAAAGTCCTACACATCCAGGGCTCAGGTAGCCCCTCCCCGGCCCGTGGGTGAGTCCCAGCCCCCTTCCAATGGACATAAACTTAAATGCCAGGTTGGTCATGAGATAATGTCACCACTGCCGCTCCCATTTCCTCCTTCTGTGCTCTCACTGACAAACCACAAGGCTCCTCTTTGCCCTGACCCACAGATGGATTACAGTATTAAAATAGGAACTTGGGGGGTGCCTGGGTGGCTTGGTTGTTAAGCTTCGGCTTTCAGCTCAAGTCATGATCCCACCCCTGGGCTCCCTGCTCAGCAGGAAGCCTGCTCCTCCCACTCCCACTCCTCCTGCTTCTGTTCCCTCTCTCACTGTGTCTCTCTCTGTCAAAAAAATGAATAAAATCTTTAAAAAAAAAAAGGACCTTTGTACTAGAGAAAGACTTCTATGGACAACAGGGGTGTGGAGTTAGATCCACAAGTGAGAGCTAGAGAGGGGACAAAGCAAAACCTTAAAAGGGAAGAAGAGGGTTTCCAGGCCTCACCTCAGTACAGGCTCTGACTTGGGAGAGAAGATCAAATAACATCAGTCCAGCCAAAAACACCCAGAGAGTCCTACAGCATTAAAAAAAAAAATCCCTGGAGACTGAAAGATAAAGGCACAACACAGGGGATGAAGAGGATCCAGATGAGGACTGGTCAGACACATAGGGTAAGTCAGGACAGCAGTCCCCAGCTGGGAAAAGCCACTTAAGCATCACATTCAAAATAAAGTAAACCATCTCTGCCGAGTGTTTGTTCCTTTGGGACACCAGAACGATAATAAGATAAAATTAACAAATGCCCTTCCAAGACTTGAGAAGAAAACAGGCAGAAATCATTGTCACTATTCATCAACTTGGGCCATCTTGAGGAAGAATGGTTCATGCCAAGAACATGGTACTAGGTACTGGGCAGCTCCAAGAAAAATTATGAAGTAGAAAAAAATTGGCTTTGTTACTCTTCTCTGAAAAGGTGCCATCTTCCCCTTTACCCCGCCCAGTCTCAATGCATGAACACCATACTGACCTATTCTCCAAAATCTTTTTTGCCTCCCAGCTATCCTTTGTTCATTCTCCCTATCCCATCAATACTTCCAGCTCAATGCAGCGGATTACAACTAGGTGTTTGCTACTGAGGCAAGAACCTGATTAAATAATTCACACTAAGGTGTGAATGAATTCCTGTGAGAATTTAAATTTAAATTTAAATTTAAATTTAGAAAAGCTGTAAACTTTTCTAAAACTCTTGTTAACCAAAATGAATAGAGTATATGCTCTATTTTGAATAGAATGAGTAAATAAATGAATAAATGAATGAGTGTATGCTCATTTTATGTCAGTAGGCCTGATCAGGTGACCAGTCATATAAGGATTAGAAGATATTTTTGAGACAGAGAGGCTTTGGGGGTCTTTTAAAATTACATCTCATAGGATTTACAGTGCCCACATGTGAGGCCCACCCTGGATGGGCCCCGGAGCCCCAAACTCTACATTTCAAAAAAGCAATGCCAGAGTCTGTTTAGTCTTCCTCCTGGGCCAGTGAGAAACACAGGCATAAAAGGACCAGAGAGATGAACATGTTTCCTAGCTGCCAAGGGCTTCCTCGTAGCAGCTGAACAAGGTACCAGCTAGGAAAGTGTCACTACTAGATTTCAGAGGGTAAGTCAGCCAGACCAGGGTGCCACACTTTCCAAGGCCACCTCGCAGGAGAGAGGGAGGCAAATAGGGCTAAAGGATCCCAGCCTGGGAATCAGGAAACCCGGATTTCCAGTATAGAACTATGTAGCCTTGAGTGGTTCTGGTTCCTGTCTTTTCTCAGACTCTCGTGTGATAGAAGGGGCAGAAATCCCAAGTCTTTAGGGCTCCTTCTCACTTCACCACTGGATCCTGCTCCTGAAGAGAATTAACGGGGTGGCTGAACAAGCGAGCTAGGCAGTGGGTTGTGCTTTGCTGCCACCTCGTGATAAAAGTGGGTAATATTCCAACAAAGGCAAATCCACTCAATTTTTGAACTAAAGAAAAAGATGAATAGGAACAGGGTAGAGGGTTTAGTTCTCTGTTAGGCTTCACTCACCCTTGGGTGAGCATTTGTTCTTTCTCTGAGCCTCAATTGCCTTACCTGTGACATGGGCATATAATTCCTGTTCTGCTATATATTATATTATGTTATATTATATTATATATTAATATTATATATATATATATATATGTTCATATAATTCCCCCTTATTTGATTGGTCTCAAGGGCCTCTGAATGTGGACACTGAAGTCTTAAAATTGCTCCCCGGTGTATGATAACTTCCTACAGCATCGCTCCATTCATAATATGATTCATAGTTTTCCTCCCCAAGCTTCTAACAGCGGTCATCAAAGTACACTTACTAAGCAACTTCCATGACCCCGCCACTGTCACCACCAGTCCTCCCAACCACCCTTCTAACCCAGTTTTACAGATGAGAAAAATCAGACTCAAGGATTTTAAGTGACTTGCCACTCTATTAAGTAAATGTCAGGAGCCAGGGTTCACACCTGGAAGGATGGGACTCCAATTCAGTGCCCTTCCCCCTCAGCTTCTCCACCAACCATTTACCTAGAAGGGCACTGGCCACATATCAAAAGCACCCCCCCCCCCGGCTTTGTCCTATGCACCAGTCTCAGGAGCAGACAAAGTGGCCAGGAAACCCCAGCTCTAAGCAGATGCCAAGCCGGGCACAGACTGCAAAGAGGAGGGACCCCCAATCCATTCCCAACATTTTCAGACAGTTGCTGGCCTTACAGTGGACACTGAGTGATGCCTTGTATGGACAGAGAGAGGCAGTCTTCAACAGCGTGGTCTCCTGGCCAGTGTCACTCTGTGATAATGAGTATGCAAATGAAATGCGCTGGGAAAATCCTACGGCAGTTGGCCTGAGTAATATATCACATCTATTGAATCAAATAAAAATGGGAGGGGGTGCACATTTTGTACATATTTTGTATGTCCTTGCTTTCTGTTTCTTTTTTCTGATCATTCATTGCTATTGTATTTACAAAAGCTTCAGTCCATGACAGATTGAAAATTTAAGAAAACAGGCCCTTCTTGGATCTCTCCTGTGGACAGGAGGAGGTCGGCAGAACCTCTGTGACTGAGACTCAGTTATTTATGAAAAGAATTGAAGCTATCCCTCCAATTCTACAACCCCTTCGGGCCCTCAGCCAATGTGTGAGGAAGGCAGAACAGGAATTATATGCCCATGTCACAGGTAAGGCAATTGAGGCTCAGAGAAAGAACAAACGCTCACCCCAGGGTGAGTGAAGCCTGAACAGAGAACTCAAGCCCTCTACCCTGTTCCTATCCAGGTGCTCTTTCTGCTCTCCAAGATCTGCCCCCCAGCAAAGAGCTCCTTCCCTACCCCCCACCCTCACCCCACCCCAGCCCCCAGCTCAAGTGTGTAGGATGCAGACTCCCAACCTCTTCCCCAAAGCCCTTGGTCTCATGCCACATCCTCATATCTCCCCCAGAGGACAGGCCGCACAGAGAAACACCCCTGGGTAGGATGTCTACACCATCACATGGGCCCAAACAGCTCCTTTGTCTTTGCATTGTGGCCAGGAACACGTGTCCAGTGCAGCGGCCGGCCGACTGCGCACGTCGTAAATCATGGACTTTTCTGCTCTGCTGAATCTAGCCTCAACGATTTGCACCTCTGTTGGCATCCTAATGAAGCAGTTGTGAAAACAAGCCAATCTCTCACATTCTGAGCTTTTGAGCTTCGAGTCCCCTGCGGTCGAGGTTAGATGCTCGCTGTAGGACAGATGCCTAAAGATTGTCCTCAGAGTATGTGCCAGATGCTTGGGGAATGCCAGGGAGCTCCTGGTATGCCCACATCCTGTGGTGAGGTCTAGCTCCCCACTGGGGATTTGGGACCATGACTCAACTATTGTGGTTATTATCTGAGATGATCCGTCCCGGTTGCTTCATTGAAAAAAAAAGGGGGGTATTTAAAAGAGTCTCTGATGCTGACATAAGCCTCTGAGCGATGCCCCTTTTCTTGTCAGAGGCTTCTCTGTTTTTTTGTTTTTTATATTTTATTTATTTGACATGGAGAGAGAGATCACAAGTAGGCAGAGAAGCAGGCGGAGAGAGACAGGGAAGCAGGCTTCCCACCAAGCAGAGAGCCTGATGTGGGGCTCAATCCCAGGATCCTGAGATCATGACCAGAGCTGAAGGCAGAGGCTTAACCCACTGAGCCACCCAGGCACCCCCAGAGGCTTCTCTGATGTCTGGAGAATTTCTCCTCCAGGTACAGTGAAGGGACAATCAAATAACAGGCCCTTGGGATGAAAAGAGCAATGCAGAAGCTTCCTCTCCCCATCCTATTTCTTGCCACTATGCAACTCTGAGGCTCTCCCCTCCTTATTTAGCCTCCTTGAATAGCCACCTCCTACAAAGAAGACCTTCTAGGTCAGGGATGCTCCCAGGCCAATCTCTAGCTCCATTAGAAAAGACAGTTCAAAATCGTCAGGGGCTAAGTCAGAGAGGAACACCCCAGGCAGAGCGAATAGCTTGTCTCTCTGTCTTGGAGGACAGCTGGAAGGAAAGGAGATCAGTCACGTGCCCTGCGCACCCCCAATGGACAGCCCACCTGAGGGCCACCGGTGCTGGTCCCAGTTCCCTCCACAGGATACTGGCAGCTCCCACGGCCCAGGACCTCACCCCTCAAGCCAAGGCCTGGGCGTCACTCACGCCCTGTACAGTCATATAGGACAGCCATCCTGCCCCCTCCCATTTGGCCTCTCCAACTCCTGCCCCAGCCCACACTACTTACTTTGGGTACAGGGGAATCAGAGTCAGAGAAAGCCAGGAGACATGAGGCTTTTGAAAGAGAAAAACCCAGAAGTTACATCCTTCAGGGTGACAAGAATAACCTATGTATGCTGTTGTCCCCCTGCTTATCCACAGGAATACATTCCAAGACCCCCCAGTAGATGCTAAAAATCACAGATAGGACCAAGCCCCATATATACTGGTTTTTTCCCTATACACACATACCTATGATAAAGTTTAATTTGTAAATCAGACACAGGAAGAGATTAACAACAATAACTAAAAATAAAACAGTTATAACACTACTCCGTAGGAAGAGTGATATGAATGTGGTCTAAGCATCTTACTGTACCCACTCACCCTTCTCCTTCTGGTGATGATGTGAGATCATAAAATGCCTTTGTGGTGAGATAAAGTGAGGGGGATGGTACAGGCACTGAGACACAGTGTTAGGCTACTGCAGGGCCCTGCTTCTGGACCCTAGCGGACGGTGGGTAACTTCCACTGTGGGTGGGGGAACAACCGACCATAATATATGCATACAAAACTGATTCACAAGCAGACTGGGAGGGAGGCAAGGATCTTGGGCATGCTCAGACCCCTGCCACCAGCAGCCGTCTAGAACAAGGTGGAGGCAAATCAGCAGACCTTGGAGGACGCAAGGCATGCTGGGAACTGCTGGCTGCTGGCTGTGTGTCTGTTAAGAGCTGGCCAAGACCTCGTAACTCACTTCGAAGGTGAGGAAAACCAGGCTCAATGAGGGGAAAGGACTGGGGCTGGTCCTTGCTGGTGAAGGAGCAGCAACATCAACATCTTCTCTTGCAACAGAAAGTTCTACACATATATGCACATGATATGCCCTCTCCTCTTCTTTCGGGGAATGCAGCAGCCCTTGGGAAAATTTCAGGGGAAATGCCAGTTTCCACACATAAGTATTTTCTGGAAATACTCACTTTGCTTCCTGCGGCACCTCTGTGCACGGAATTCCTGTGTTTTTGTCGGATCTGGTCAGGATGGACTCCAGACACTTTCCCACCATCTCCCTTCCCGGCTCTGGCGGCTGAGTCAGCCACAGAAGACTGTCCCCCACCCCTACCTCAGTCACAGACTCCACCCCGTTACCATTCTTGCTTCGTTCCTGTTTCTTCCTCTCTCTGCTCCAGAGCCACCTGGCCCATGCTTAGCCTGCAGGAAAATGCAAGGCTTCCCACCTTCCATGGCTCCATGGAGGCTCCAGTGGCTTACCATGCCCGGTGGGCAGAGGCAGCCGGAGACACAGCCCGAGCTCATGCACTGCAGGTCATAGTTCTGGCAGGTTTTGGCACACTCGAGCCCTTCAGCCCTTGGATTATCGGCGGGGCACACCAACGTGACCATGGGAGGCCGGCAGGACAGACTCCTTTTACCTTGGAAGTGGAAGAAAGTAAAAGAGTCAATGGATCTCCCTTCCACACTGTCCTTGGTCGCCCCCCACACACACTTGCATCCAGAGACCCAGCTGCCCACTCCCTGGGATCAGGTGCTCCCGCAGGCCTTGCCCTGAGCCAGGCTCCCCCAGTGAGACTGGAGGGCCACCCCATCTACTCATCTGAGCCTCTGACCTTCCCTTAAAATGGAAGGCATCTCTCCTGCCCTCTGTATCCCCTTATCAGCCCACTCCTCATTCCCCTTGAACCCACCGCATCATGTTCAAGCATTAAGTCAGGATGCACTGTGGAAATGTCCAGACCCACGCTCTGAAGGACCTGCATTTGGGTGCTAAAAAGGAACCTTTGTGGGCCCCAGCTGGACCGCTCATAAAATGGCCACAACTAATGTAGCCACAAAATCTTTAAGAGGGACTTTGTTTCCATGCCATCCCCTGCCCAGCTACTGGCCACCCCAGTTGCTCTGTTTGAATTTGCTATACTCTGTCCCTCCACACTCCTCCCTGCCCCCCCCCCCCGGCTTTGTCATCCTCCATCTGATCATCTCTAATGCCACCCTCTGATATACTATGTACTTATTTTGTAGATTGCCCACACACCCACCCCACCCCCAGAATACCAGCATATATGTTCCATGAAAGCAAGGGTTTTTTCAAAAGACTTCACTTATTTATTTGAGAGAGAGAGCGAGCACAAGCAGGGGGAGTGGCAGGCTAAGAGAAAGAGAGAGCAGCAAGTTCCTTGCTTAGCAGGGAGCCTGACGTGGGGCTTGATCCCAGGACCCTTGGGATCATGATCTGAGCCAAAGGCAGACGCTTAACCGACAGCCACCCAGACAGCCCACAGGAAGGGGTTTTGTCTCCTTTGTACATGGATGTATCATATGTCCTGACAGTGGGCACCTATCACAGGCTGATTGAATAAATGATGACAAGAGGATTGCTACAGCACATTCCTTTCAAAAACCTTCGTGTGCCTCACAGCATTTATATCTGACTATATAGAGCATTTACTATGCCCTGTGGACAAGTTCCAGCCTTATTTTTATACAGAAACTTTGTTAAGAAACTGAAACCCTAAAAGATTAGGTGGACCTTCCAAATTGCACAAACTTCTAGGAGCTCCTGACTTATTAAAAAAAAAAACAATGCACCTTCCAGGGACTATAGGATAGAAAAAAGCCAAGAAGGTGGGGACACAAGCAACCACCAGAGTGCGGGGCAGGCCTTAGTCCCTCAGGTCTCTTATGGATTGAATGTCTTGACCCCACCCAAAATTCACATGCTGACCCTAAAGGTAGTGGTGCTAGGAAGTGAGCCCTTTGGGAAGTGATGGCGCCATGAGGGTAGAGCCCTCACGGATGGGATTCATGCCCTGATGAAGAGAGCCCACTGAGCTCCCCAGCCCTCTCCACCCTGTGAGGACTCGAGAAGTCTGCAACCCTTACCTTGCTAGCACCCTGACCTTGGACTTTTTTATAACTGTGAGAAGTATATTTTACAAGATAAATACAGAAATCTGTATTTCTCACATTTAAACCACCTAGTCTGTGGTAGTTTGCTATGGCAGCCTGAACAGAAAAAGACCAGGTCATGAGGTCTTATTTCAACTTCCGAGCCGCCCACATGCTTGGGATCTTGCCCCAGCTCCAGGCTGAGAGATGCTCCCCAAGCAGTCACATGGGGCATTCTGACTTCTCACTCAGGGTGAACCGAAGAACAAAGGCAGAGCACACACCCGGGTCGCTTGGAGAGATGGGTTTTGAGGGAAGAGAAAAGCAGAGAGAGGTGGTCAAGCTGGACATTGAAAAAAGTGCATATATCTGCCTAAAGTCATTTCTCTCCCTCTACTGGGACAGTCCTTTCTAAGGAAGGATCCATTTGGAAGCCAATTAGTTCTCCCTGAACTGTAATGTGAATATGGTCCCACCAGTGCCAGGCCAACCCCTTCGCCCTTCTGTGCCTTGTCCTTAAACCACATAGCAAGTATGAAAACATTCAAACTGAGAACAAAGGGTCCAAGATCCCTGCCTTCAAATCCATCTGAAAAGCTTTCTAAATAGATGTCCTTATCATTAAAGACTTAAATGTGAGACCTGAAACCATAAAAATCCTTGAAAAGAGAAGCAGCAGTAATCTCTCTGACATTGGTTATCGGAATTTTTTTGTAGATATGTCTCCTGAGGCAAGAGAAACAAAAGTTAAAATGAACTATTGGGGGGACACCTGGGTGGCTCAGTTGGTTAAGCGGCTGCCTTCGGCTCAGGTCATGATCCCAGCGTCCTGGGATCGAGTCCCACATCGGGCTCCTTGCTTGGCGGGGAGCCTGCTTCTCCCTCTGCCTCTGCCTGCTGCTGTCTGCCTCTGCTCGCTCGCCCGCTCTCTCTCTCTGACAAATAAATAAAAAATTTAAAAAAAAAAAAACATTAAAAAAAATGAACTATTGGGACTACATCAAAATAAAAAGCTTCTGCACAGTGCAGGAAACAATCAACAAAATTAAAAGGCAACCTACTGAATGGGAGAAGATATTTGCAAATGACACAGTTGATGAAGGGTTAGTATCCAAAATATATAAAGAACTTATGCAACTTGACACCCCAAAAACAAATAATCCAATTAAAACATGGGCAGACGACATGAACAGACATTTCTTCAAAGAAGACATCCAGTGGCCAACACACACATGAAAAGATGCTCAACATCACTCATCATCAGGGAAACATCAAAACTACAATGAGATACCAATTCACACCTGTCAGAATGGCTAAAATCAACAACACAAGAAACAAGTGTTAGAGAGGATATGGAGAAAGGGGAACCTTCTTACACTGTTGGTGGGAATGCAAAATGGTACAGGCACTCTAGAAAACAGTGTAAGCTTCCTCAAAAAAATTAAAAATTGAATTACCAATAATTCCACTACTTGATATTTACCCAATGACAATAAAAACACTACTCCAAAAAGATACCTGCGTCCCTGTGTTTACTGTAGCATTATTTACAGTAACCCCACTATGGAAGCAGCCCAAGCATCCACCCATAAACAAATGGATAAAGAAGAGGTAGTGTATAGATATACAATGGAATATTATTCAGTCATAAAAAGAATAAAATCTGGCCATTTGTAGCAACATGGATGGAGCTAGAGAGTATTAATGCTTTGAAAAATCAGTCAGAGAAAGACAAACACCAAATGATTTCATCCATATGTAGATTTTAAGAAACAAAGTAGCAAAGGGAAAAAAGAGAGAGAGAGAGAGATGGAAACTAAGAAACAGACTCTAAACTATAGAGAAGGCGCTGGTTACCAGAGGGGAGGTGGTGGGGATTGGGGGGGGGATTAATGAGTGCACTTATCATGATGAATAAAAATAAATTAAAATGATTAGATAGATAGACAGACAGAGATCCTCTTCAGCATGTCTGTCAGCAAAAGGAAGCCAAGGAAGGAGGGTGGTCTTCACTACAATCAAGGTGACCAACTTACAGCTAGCTGCCTTCTAGGTTAAGGTCACCATGGGCAAAACGGAAGTCCCACTGAATCCACCTTGCAGAGAACTCAATCTTTCCCCCTAAAATTCCTTCTTGCCTCAGTATCTGGATATACACATGCAAAGGCATGCCAAGGCCTGAGAGTCAATCAGACAGACACAAACATTGTGTCAGTCCTGACCCACGCCCGAATTTGTGCACATGTGGGACAGAGCAGCCCAGCGGGGAGATGGAGAGCCCAGTACTCACTGCGGTGAGAGAGGGGGCTGCTGAGCACGGTGTCGGGCAGCAGGCTTCCTGGGGTTCCACTCGTTGTACAGTGCATGAAGCCATCCTCACAGTAGCTGCAGACAGGAAGGTCAGAGCCCAGCTTTGCAAGAGCAGAGACCCCTGCCAGCTCCTTTTCCTCACCTCCCGCTCACCCTCTGACCCCTCCAACTCAGGCAGTCTCCTAACTCGTCGGAAACACAGTCTGCTGAGGCTCCCAGTGGCCTCTGTGTTACCAATCCTAATAGTCTTCAGTTCTTTCCTTACCTGATCCCTTTCAACATTATTCATCACTGTGACTATTCTGTTCTTCTAGAAAAAGGAAAAGCCCCTCCTGGTTTCCTCTTACCTTCCTGGCTGCTCCTTTAGGCTCGCCCCCATCCCCTACACTGCTGGCTCCCTGCTCGGCTTTCCTCACCCTGTGCTGTCATACACACCCTCAGCTTCTAGGACAGAGATGACTTACACACTCACATCAGCAGCTGGGATCTCCCACCTTGAACCCGAGATCCATACATTCAAGCACTTACAGGATTGCCATCTTGGTGTCTCAAAGACTTCAAACTCAGTATGTCCAAAACTGACCTCATGATTCCCCCCAACCAAAGCCAGTCCTCCTCCAGCACTTGAATTCATTGTATGATACCACCATCCATCCACTTTCACAAACCAGTAAACGAGGGGTCAGCCCTGCCACCGCCTTCTCCCCACCCCCATATCTGGCCATCACCCGGGCCTTGGACTTCGTCTCCAAAATATCACTGGCGCTCAGACCGACTTCTCGAGCCACCACCACCTCTCACGCAGACAAGGCAGAAACTCTGAAATGATGGATACAGACCAAATCCCTAAGATGGCATCCCTGGCCCCATGTGCTTGGAACCCTGCCTGCCCTTCCTCTAGCCCATGTCAAGCATTCACAGACCACATACTTCTCTTCCTCCCACCCCCGTGCCTTTGTGTGCATTGGAGTTATTATCTGGTTAACATCTCTCTCTCTCTCTCCATCACTGGACTATGAGATCTAAGAAGGTAGAAGCCATGACTGGTCTTGCTCATTACCTCCTCAGCAGCCAGCACAAGGCTTTGCATAAAGTGTTCAATATATTTTTAATATTCTTTTCCTCCTCTCCTCCAATCCCAATCTCCTCCCCTCACACACACAACTATTTCTATGATATCTGGTCTCCTAAAGGGCTCCTGGTGATGCCTGTATCCTGGTGTTCACACTCTTGTGTCATCTCCGTTGCACCAAGGTTGGTCTGTGTGACCAACAGGATGTGGCAACGGTGACATAGCACATGTCACCTAAGATTAGGTGATGAAAGACTATGGCTTTTCTCTTGGTGCCCTCTCTTGGATCACTCACTTGGGAAACCAGTTCACAAGCTGCCCAGTGGAGAGGTCCACTGGGCGAGGAACTGAAGCCTTCTGCCGAGAGCTGTGTGAATGAGCTGGGACTGCAGGCTCCAGCTCCCTTTGAGGCTCCAGATGATTCCAGGCTTAGGAGCCAAGCCAAGCCAAACCACCCAGCAAAGCTGCTCTGGCAGTCCTGACCCAAGAAACTTAGAGATTTATACATGTTCATTGTTTTCAGCTGTTATATTTGGGGTTCATTATTTTATGCAGCCATAGATAAAGAAAACTAATACAATCTTATTCTGTTTAATGTCTATCTGTCTATCTGCCTGAATGTACTCTCATAAAGTGTGTTTATTTCGCGCGTGTGTATGTTTAATTTACATAAGCGGTGTTATCTCGTACATCACACCATTTGGCTGTTTTCTTTAGCACCATGTGTTTAAGAGTCAACACTGCCAGGGAGCCTGGAGGGCTCCGTCAGTTGAGCATCTGACTCTTGATTTCAACTCAGGTCATGATCTCAGGGGTTGTGAGATGGAGCCCCGTGTTGGGTTCTGCGCTGAGCGTGGAACCTGCTTAAGACGCTCTCTCGCCCTCTTCCTTTGAGCCTCCCTCACTCTCTCTCAAAAAAAAAAAAAAAAAAAAAAAAAGAAAGAAATTCACCCTGCTAATATATACCTACTTGCCAGGTTCCTTCTAAGGCTGCCCGGCCCTCTATCATTTGCATCCACTACATTTTACATATGTACCCTCCCATGGACAGACATAGATAGTCACCGGCTCCTTGCCACAGCAAACAAAGATATGATTAACATCTTCCTACATGTGCTCTTAAGAGCCTGTGTGAGAATTTCTTTAGCATACATGCCCCAGAACGGAACTGTGGGGATATCAAGGGCGGATATCTAATTTGCATAAACTGTGCCAACTGCTGTCCCAGGGGCAGCTGACCTTGCACTTGAAGGGAGCAAAGCACCTTCCAGATTAAGGAAGGCCAGGAGGCTGGAGAAGGGAGGAGTTGGCAGGGGTCCGAGTGCATGGGCCCTGGGAGACCATCCTGAGGATTTGGTCTCTATCCTAAGGCCTGAAAGGAAACTATTAAGAATTCCAAGCAGGGGAGCGCCTGGGTGGCTTAGTTGTTAAGCCTCTATCTTCAGCCTGGGTCATGATCCCAGGCTCCTGAGATTGAGCCCCACATTGGGCTCTCTGCTCAGTTGGAAGCCTGCTTCTCTCTCTCTCCTACTCCCCTGCTTGTGTTCCCACTCTCACTGTCTCTTTCTGTCAAATAAATAAATAAAAATCTTTTAAAAAAGAACTCCAAGCAGAGGTGTGACATAATCAGCTTGAGGTTTTGGAAAGCTACTGGGTTCTCTGAACCAGTGTATGTCCCACCCATAGCAAATCAGGGGCCCCATATTCCATAGTCCTGCCAATACTTGGCATTATCCAGATTTCCAGTTTTTCCACTCTAATAGATATGAATAACACTCGCTGTTTTAATTGCACTTCTCTGACTGTAATGATTTTGAACGTTTTCAATGTGGCTGCCGTTCAATCAAAATTGAACTGAATGAGCAGGAGAATCAGCCCTTCCTGCCCTGGGCACATACAGAAACTGTACCCTCTGGTTTTCAACTAACACCTGATTTACAGATATCCTCCCCCAAATGTCCGGTCTATCATTTGGACGTGACCCAAAAGCTTAATTTTGGGGCACCTGGGTGGCTCACACAGAAAGCATCTGCCTTCAGCTCAAGTCATGGTCCCAGCATCCTGGGATCAAGCCCCACATCGGGCTCCTTGCTCAGTGGGGAGTCTGCTTCTCCCTCTCCCTACCCCCTGCTCCTGCTCTCTTTCTTTCTCTCTCTCTCTCAAATAAATAAATAAATAAATCTTTAAAAACAAAAGCTTAATTTTATTTTTAGAAAGAAGAAAAGAAAAACCTTGCAGGAGGATTTATAATCAACTCCTGTCCCAGATCTTGGCATGCAAGAGGGCAAGCACTCTACCGGGAAGCCTGTTTGATGACCAGCCAAATGGCCTGAAGACACACGCGAGCCACAGGTGTTTGCCCTTCCTACCACCTGTTGTAGGCACCCCCAGCATGTGTCCACGGGACTCATGATCTTCTAAAGAATAAGTATAAAGAGCCACAAACAGGCCCTGAGTTCCCGTTGGCTCCTACTCTCCGGAAAACCCAGTTTCCTAAATGAAGTGGCGATAGAATAGCCAATAGCTTTCAGCCCTGATGCCTGAAGGAGAGACCAGAAAGAGGAGGTTTCCACATCATGGAGAGGTCACTGATGTGCAAATCCCAAAGACAGCCTGAGCCAGGGCTATTCCCCCCTGCCCCCAGCCCTACTCACCCAGGGCCCACAGTACCTCATCTCCCACCTTCCCTGTGCCTCCGATATGGTAAAATGACCAGGGACACTAGCTGCTCTCCAAGTCACCCCAGCCTCCTACCCTCCGGCTGCTTTCCTCACCATGCTACTGCAACATGAGGGCCACCATGACCTTCTGATCACCAAATCCAGCCACCTACTCTCCGTGTAATATGGAGAGTTCAAGAGTCCCTGGGTTCTCTCACTCGCTAGATGATCTGGGAAAGCGATAATCTCTCTAAGCCTCAAATTCTTTACTAAAAAAGCAATGCTTGACTCCTAACAACATTATTTTAAGGTTCCAGAAAGAAACACCCTAAAAATCACAGCCGGACAACTGCAGTAAAACGACCACTGGGCTAAGGCCCAATGTTCAGCCCGACAGATGTTATTACTCCCCTGCTCCCTTCACTTCCACAACAGGGCTCTGCCCTAGTTATGCCTTTCTGCTGGCCTCCTTCCTCTTTCTCCTCCCCTGGTCCTCTAAACACCCCCCCCCCAAGCTCTGGGCTCAGTCCCCTTTCCTGCTCCTTGGCCCATGCCCTGCATGAACCTCGCTCCTCCCCTGGCTACCCCCTACCTTCACACAAATCTTGTCCAGACTCAAGTTCCACCCACACCCATCATTCCTGTGACTGTTTCCATTCACTCACCAGCATGCCTTCTTAGTAACTCATTCATCTGGGCTAAGACCAAACACATTATCTTTCCTCTACCAATGAGGAGCCCTCTTGCTCTTCCTGTCCTCCCTTCTGGTCTTCTTGGCATTCCAGTTCAGAGTCCTGAGGTCATCTTCAGCAAACCTCATCCCCCCACACATTCCCCCAGTCTGTTTACTTCCCAGGGTCTCTGGTGTCTGTCCCCTTGCTCCATTTCCACAACTGGTATTGGCCTGGGCCTTAACACCTTTTGACCAGATTGTGTCCACTTCTTCCCACAGTGGATCTCCCTGTCTTCATGCCTCTCAAAGGTTCCAGAACGCTCCGATGCTATCTCCACCTCTGAAGTCCTCCCTGCCTACTGCTCAAGTCCTCACCCTACCTTTCAAAGTCCCTCAACATCCCTCCAAGCTTCTCCTCCCTCTGACAGAGGACTCACCTTGGTGAAGGGTGAGGACTCTTTGTGGGTTTTAGTCCCTGGGCATGGGCCCACCCCATGCCCACTGTTAGAATCCTCCTCAAACCCAAAGCTACCTCTTACACCAAGCCTTCTCCAGCTGGAAGCAATCTGCCCTTTCCTGAATGAGTAGAGATTTTTTTATGTCTCCAAAATGGCAAGTCTACCAAGCACAATGTTCTTTCATCTCAAGAAACATCTATCATACCTATTTTCTACCGGAAGTGTGTTGGGTGCTAGGGATCAGGGCCTAAGATAGGGTCTCTACTCTTGGGGAGGTCACGGTCCCAAGGGGAAATAGAACACACTGTGCTGAAATCCAACTCCGATGACAGCCACTGCTGTACTCTGAGTGTAAACGACCTTCCTCAGGCACAGGAGATCGGGAAAGACTGCAAATTCAGCTAAGTGAGCTTCATTACCAAATGCAAAGTCCAGACCTTGTTTGGATTTTGGTTTGAACATACCAATGCTACATAAAAAGACATTTGGAGATGGTTAGGAAAAAGTGGACACGGGTGGAACATTAGGTGTTATCAGGAATTATTGTTAACACTTAGCTTAATAATGATATTATGGTCACGTTTGGTTTTTTTAAGTGCTTATCTGTTAGAAACACAGAATGAAACATTTTCAGATGAAATGACATAAGAGCTGAGATTTTCTTTATTCCAGCCAAAAAGGGGAGGTGGGGATACATAAAATAAGATTGGCAAAGTGCTGATCATCACTGAAGCTAGGGATGGATGCCTTAGGGCTCCTCACACTACACTCTCTCCTTTCATGACAGAATATTCCGGAATCAGGACATGTGCATTCGTTTCCCTACTAGACTGTCAGCTTCTCCGGGGCCCATGCTGTGTCTTGTTCACCTTCCAGCACCCAGGGCAGAGCACATGCCAAGGAAGCATTTGCCCAACAAATGCTGTGTTACCGGTTTCTCTCGTGGCCGTGACAGCTCTGCTGAAACTGTGACCGAGTCCCTGGGCAAAAGGCCACAAGAAGTGCATACAGTGGGAGCTATTTTTCAGGCAGTGCAAGAAGCAGATCAAGATGCCATGCACCAGGGAGACAAAACTGCCGTGGTAGGTCTCCCTCTGGCTCAAATGCCCTTGGGTGAGAACCCTGCCAGGAGGCTGGAGTGGAGGGGACAGGGAGTCGTCCCACTTACTTCTCAAAAGAGGAAGCTGAGACCTGTGCAGGCAAATGGGAGCTGGCAATGAAGCCAAAGAAGTCGCTGGTAGCCTGTTCTAGGTCCCTACCAGGTAAGGAAGTCATTCGAGCTGGGTGAATCCCAGATTTGCTTCTGACCTGCTGTGCGACTCTGGGTGAGTCCCTTCCCTTCCTGGGCCTGTTTCCCATCCATGAAATGAAGGATCTGGAGGACCCTTTCCTTTCTGAGCTCTGCCACTCCTGGGGTCCACGGTCCCACTGCTCGTACTTACCACATGGTGTGATGGTCTGAGAAGATGTCTTCGGGCTGAAAGATCTCACCATCATAGTAGCAGGGGCACTGGGCCTTGGGCACACAGTCTCCCCTCTCATCTAGATACAGCCCTGGGGGGCAGAAGCAGCCTTCCAAGCAGACCTCATCGCAGTCCTCATCCGGGTGAGAAAGGGAGCGGCAGGTCATGTTACACGGGGTCCCACACTGCAGGTACACCTGACCCGGTGGGCAGCTCAGTGCTGGGAGAGAAGGGAGGGGAGGAAGGCCTCAGTGGGAACATGGAAGCACACAGATGCCAAGGAATGGGGTTCTGGGACTTGGGGTGCCACCCTTGCAGCTGGGACTCCAAGTATAGCTACACGATCACCACCTTCCTTTCCCACTTTGAGCAAAATTCAGGCTCATAAACGTCTCTGATAATAACAGATTCACATGGATCCCCTTTGCTGAACCCAAGGGCTCCCTCCGTAGCAGTCTCCAAAGCCTTGAAGCCTGGGACATGTAGAAATTAGGGGGATGTTGATACTGTGACTAGTAAAAAGAACTGGGAGTGCCAGGCAAGGGCATTTCTCCCCAGATAAAGATAATTAATTTAGCCCCTACTGTAACCCTGCGCTTCACACAGCTTTTATGCCTTTTACGCCTCTCACTGAGCTAGATCTCATGGTCCCCATCCTACGCGGAAGAAAACTCAACGTAAGCTGAGTGACTGTCAAGATCATGCCTCCCAGGCAGAAGCTGAGGTAGGATTTGAACCCAGTTCTCCATGACCCAAAAGCTCACGCTCTTCACCATTATGCCCTAAAAGCAAACTGCCCCTAAGGAGCCGTGCTTTGGAGGACAGCCGCAAAGAGCCAGCCACTCTTGAACCTGCTCCAGCAAGGCGGGCAGCCCCGCCTCCCCACTGCCCTCACTCTCCCCGGCCTCCCACAGAAAGACAGCATGGTGTCCAAGAGCCAAGAGGTCGTGGGGCCAAGCATGGCAACACAGGGAAGTAGATGGGTTCTGTCTCCCAAATTCCTGGGTCTGAGACCCAGTTCTGCCGTTAGTTACCACGTGACCTTGAGCAGTTTTCTGGCTGGAAGGGACTCATACCTGCCTGGCTTCTTGTGAAGCCTAAGTAAGCCAACAAGGTCTAAGGCAGGCTCGGCCCGTGGCACAGGGTCACTGCTACTTAATCACTGTGATGACGGGAGAAATGCAGCCTGGGCTCCAAGGGCTCCCGAAGGAAGGGGCATTCTAGAGAAAGGCCTAGGCCGAGGAAGGCCTGGAACTCCTGGGACCTGGCCACTGCACGCACTCCCAGGAGCACCCCAGTGATGAAATTCTTTACTAGGGCCTGCGGGAAGCCCTTTGCCCCTCCTATAGGCATTCCCACTGCGCACCAGCTGCTGTCCAGGAAGTGAGGGCCTCACTCTGGACACTCCTCCTGAGACCACTGGAAGCCTTGCCCTCTTTGTTAGGATCTACTTCTATAGTAGGAAACTATGGGCAACACGTGTCATGGGAGCTGTAACAGAAAGCCCAGGACACGAACCCCAGACATGGAGGTGGGAGCATCTGGGGAGTCCCTGCAGCCTCCGCCTCCTGCAAATGCTCAGGGCTCGGGGTTTGAGGGTAGCTGAGAAGGGAGGGGGCTCTGTCACCATATTAGACGTGGATTCTTCTCTGAACCAGCAAAGAGGCTGGGTCAGTGGATGAATATTTAGAGCAGGGTGGGTTAAGATGGGGCATGTTGGGTCATAAAAATGCAACTCGCTTTCAGTCTACTGAACCTATGATAATGAGGTCACGTTTCACCCATTAAGGAGCCTTTGGAGCCGCGAGCTGGCTTAGAGCCCTATGAAATTTCTCTTTTGGCCTTCTTCTCCAGAAGTGGTACACACCTCAGCGTAACAGAAGCCTCTTGTGCGTCCTCTGTGTACTAGGGCTGTGCTAGGCTCACGGATGCAGAAATGGTAAGACTTGGTCCCTGCCTGCAGGGAGCCTGAGCTCTTGTCCAGTTACAAGAAGAAAAAAAAATGTGTGTACTTCTCCCAGATCTCCTCCTAGCATCCCAGAGTAGCTACGTGAACGGTCTTTGCTCCCTGAGCATCCCCAGTGGGAGTGGTTCTTCTTAAGGATGGAGTTAGTGGCTTAAGGAGCTCTGTTCATTTTTCAGGAGGAAAATGCCCATCCTCCTTAGGTTCAGGCCTCCCAGGCCCTCTGGCCGGCCTTTTCTCTGGTTTACCTCCAAGTAAGCCCATAGATCCAGAAAACTCCTTCCCATCTCCCCTCAAATTTTTTGCCTCCCTAACCCAATCTCAGCCTGTTCCCTCCTGTTCTGTTCTCAATGGAGGTGAAGGACGATGGCTCTTTCAAGATTACAGAATATGCTGGTAGGCCCTCAGCCTCTGGGACAATGTCCTAAATTAGGAAATCCTTCAGATGCTGTAGCACATTGATGATACAGAATTTCTAATGCTGGTGGACAAACAAACCATTATATGGCAGACAAGCATATTCATGAACAGCATGCCATCTACTCCTCATTACTCTCCCTAATTTCTAAACAGCAAACCCCAAGGAGGAAGCTATGGTGTGGAAGGGCGAAACAAAGAGTTCAAGGCCACAGAGCAGGGAATTCAAGGGCTGGTTCCAGGAAGGCCTCAGATTCTGCTCCTCTGGCTGCCGGCCATGACTCTGTGTCATGCCAGGCCCAGAGGGACAGGGAGGCACAACAGCATGCCTGCATAGACATGGTCCCTTTCGTCCTTACTTCTGCCTCTGCTCCTCTTTTTTATGACCTTGCTTAGACTCCAAACATGAGATGGCACTTAGGCCCCAACACTTCTAGGAGGGTCTAGACACTTCTAGAGCCCCCTACCTAGGGTAGCTACCCTACCCCCTACCTATTTGAAAAGCCTCTTTTCAAATACATGATATGAGATTAGGACCTTTCACCATTTCTCATAGCTCCTCTATTTTCCTGCTTCTGCCAAGACCATGGACATTTTTGTCTCCAGGCACATCCTAAAAGTCACTCTAAAATTCAGAATATTTATGACACCTCATCCTCTCAGAATATCCCCCTTATTTCCCCAAATCACTGCTACTGTCCCACAGTGGAAAAGCTCTTTTCGGCCAAGATGGCGTCTTTTTAAAGCCTGGTCAAGTACACCACCTCCAGAAGGCCTTCCTTGGCTGCCCCTACCTTAATCTAATTATCTTTTATTCAGTGTGATAGTCACCTATCACACTGTAGGGAGGCAGTTCTCATCTATGCCTCAAGAGGGAAGAAGGTTCGGGCTTTATTTACACCACTGGCATTGCCTGACCATGCTGAACCAGCCAGCCTGTGTTATTAGCGATTTGGGCCAGGAGTCCACTGATGGTTTGCCTGGAGTTATAAGGAAGGATTGGTACGTGCATTCCCCCACTGCCTTTGTGAGACCCTCTGGGATGCAGAGACCCACTGGACCCACTGTCTCCTCAACCTGGCCTTACACATATTGAACTCTAGGTGGCAGCAGCCACAGGAAATTTCTGCTTGGCAGGGACTCCAAGGTTCTGGACCTCCAGGTAGGGGGATGCAGCTACCCTCTAGGAGAGCCAGTCCCCATCGCCCCGTCTTGCTGGAGATGGAAGGAGAAAGCGGCTGCAAATGAAGAGTTCTCAGGATCCAGGCTTGCTGAATGCCCTTGGGCCCAGTTCTGAATGCAATAATGCAGAGACAGTGCTTAGAAAAGGACCAGCTGTGCGCAGGGCACCCGAGGAGGGCCCTCCTGGGTCGTGCGGGGACTAGTGGGGAGGGAGGGCACCCACCACAGAAGCTGGGCTCCCGCCACCCGATGTGCACGCCTCTCCGGGCACAGGCTGCGGCGTAGTTGGCCACGGCACTGCAAAGGCAGTCTCCGCCGTCGGAGCAGGAGCAGACGTCATAGCGGCAGTTCTGCACGTAGGGCTGAGGGCCCACGGCGCGATGGCAGGCCTCGAACTTGGAGGACGTCAGCAGGGCGCAGGCCTCCTCTGCAAACCTGGCTGTGGTGGGAGAGACAGAGGCTTGGGTTTGGCCTAGGCCCCGCCCCCCTCGGCGCCCAACCCCCAGAGGGCCAGGACCCGAAGGGCTCTGAAATCCCCCCCACCAGCTCCTCCCTAGGGAGCTCTCCCCACAAAATAACCTCACATCCCTCTGGAAATCACTGTGATTTTTCTTCTGCAGCCAATAAACTTTCCTAATTACATTTGGCTTAAATACGTAAAAAACTGCATTTCCAGAGCACACGCCCACTGACAGAAGGGAGAAAGTTCCAGAATGGGCAGGGTAAGAGGGGGAAATTAATACAAGCCTGAAATGTTGCCACAGATAAATCTGCAAATGGCCACCCCAGAGCATTTATCTTCCGATAATTTAATTCTGGATCTGTGTGGCTGCTGCTCCAACAGAGAAAAGGTCCAGGAACAAGAAGCATGGACTGTTCTCTTCTTTCCCAGGGTTAGGCTCACGGGGTGTTTGGGGGGGGGGGGTGAGGGAGTACGCAGTCAAGGGACTTTGAAGAATAAACAATCCAGATGGAGATCATCAAATGCTGATGGTAAAAGCAACGTGCCCCTGTACCCCAACGTGGGTGCACCGAGCCGTGGAAAGCACTGGAAGCCGGGCGACCTCGGGGCTCTGCAAGGTCCCCCGTGCCCCCCGCGGGGGCTTACATACTCAGGCGCGGGTTGAGGCTGCACGGATCACTGTGCTGCTTCTGCAGGTCTTCGCAGTCCCCGTGCAGTTTCCAGGCGTTCCCGAAGTCTTCCACCAGGGGCTCCACCAGGCCTGCGGGCGTCACGAAGTCATCACCCCTGTTGCCGTTGTAATTCCCACACAGGCCGCATGTCTTCCCGGCATAGACTGGGGACAGCTGTGGGGAGACACAGACCCCTTTGGAGCTGGGGCTGCCAAAGCAGCCACAGCTTCCCGTCGGCTAATGAGATGGTTTTCATCAGAAAACGCTCCCCGGGTGAAAAATAAATATGAATTTAATAAACCACAGCAGAAGCCTGAGGCTGTAGAGGTTGGGGGGGGGGGGGAGTCAAATGGGGTGTAAGCTTACCACCAGCAACATCCCACTCTTAAGTCATTAGAGTCAGAGAGCAGCAGGGCCAGAAGGAACTTCAGAGATCATCTAGCCATTTAAAGATGGAGAGACAGTCCAGGAGAGCGAAGGTGACTGGCCTAAGGTCACAGAGGTGGTGGCAGAGCTGGGACCAGTAGCCAGGTCGGGTCCCCATCCAGCATGCTCTGTGCCTATCAGAGGAGATGCTCCTGCCACCATGCCCTGCCACCCAAGAGAACCAAGTGCAAAGTAAAGAGCCCTTTATGGAACACTTATATTGGTCACACATGTGGGGGAAGCAGGTCCCTTGTAGTCCAAGTAGTCTCAGAGCTCATATTTAGTGACAAACAACACTTGCCCATCTGGATTCAACTCAGCCACTAGGTGTCATTGGAGAGAAAAGACCATGAGCCAAGGAAGACCCTAGGGGCTCTGAGAAGCTAGGGTCAGCAAGGACTCTGGGGCAGTCTACTGTGGGCGACCAGGATGGTTCTGGGGGTGAAGCTCTAGGCCACCAGCAAACAGTTTGTTCTCCATCCTTCTGAACCCAAAGTGCACACTCATGGACAATTTGGAGAGTCAAACCTGCCTTTCACACTTTACAAGGGGGGACTTCCACCAGTTTCTATTAAGAGGGCCCTGATCCAAAGACAGAGCCAGGGCCAGGACCCCAGAGTCCTGACTCCTACTTTGCATGTAATTAATGTGGCCAGACGCCTTCCTGGGTTGAAACCATCACACGGTAAGACCGGGCCCTGTATGGTCATCTCTAGAAGCCCCTTCCAGCTTCTAGCTACGACTTCACAGGATGCAGGATGAACAATCTAGTGAAAGGTTCCAGACCCATATAAAATGTACCCAAGGAAATAGCATTAAAAGAGAATAGAGTGATGTTTCCTTGTTTGCTTTATAAATTTTAAGTGTTGCCTCTCTAGGCATGGAGACCTGCCCTGCCCTCCCTATTTAAAATGTAAATCCTCTGACCCTGATACTTCCTGTCCCTTTTGCTGCCTTATTTATCTCCTTTGGATTTATCACCTTCTAATATATTATATAATTTACTGCTTGGTTTGGTTTCTTGTCTGGCTGGCCTGAGGGGAATGTAAATGAAGCAGGACAGGGATTCTCGTCTGTTTTGTCTCACTGTTGCAACCTCGGCCTCTCGAATGTGACTTTGCACACTCACAAGGTGTTGTGTTGAGTCCATGACTGAACAAACGGCTGAGTTCATGAATGAATGAGGCTCTCCCTAGGACACAGACTGAAACATCATGCTAGTGGTCAAGGCCAGGCCCGAGCTGAGCAGCGAAGTCGGTGGTATCTTCACGCCACCACCCATGCCACAGCACCCTCTCCTCCCCCCTCATTCGCAGACTGAGTGCCCTCGTGCCTCCCCAAAGGCCCTCTGGTCACCCCAGGCCTCCTGTCCCACCACCCCCACTAAGACAATAGCGTCATCCATTCCCTCAGTCCCTTTGGCTTGACTCAAGGGTAGGCTCAGCCCTCAGATCAAGAGCACCTTTTCCAGGAAGTGGGAGGTTGTGGAGAGGGTGGGATGGCCATTGGCAGGGTAGGGGGGCACCCTCCCTGCAGACCAGGGCACAGGAGGTGAGGGGGTCAGGAGACCTGAGTTCTCTGGTCCTCGCTCTGTTACCAAATGACCACGAGACCCAGAGTGAGTTCTTTCTGGCTCCAGAAAGGGATTTTATTTCTAATTGCAAATGAGCAGCTGACAAGATGTCCTCCAAGATCTTCCTGCTCTATGATCTGTAATCATAAGGTTTATTTTTTTAGAAAAGAAAAGAAAGTCACTAGTATGGAACTTTCTCCAGGACTCTAAGACGAGGGAAAGAATATGGTGTCATGAGGACAGAGGAAACCAAGATCTCATCAGGAATGCCCTAATGCCCCTGCCAGGATTATACCAAGGGCCCTGTGCCCCACAGGACCCCCGCGCATCAGAAGGGACTCTTCAGGGATCCAAGGAATGATCTAGGGCAGCAGTTCTCCAAGTGTGGCCTGGGGGATCTGTTGGAGTTGGGGGTGAGGGATCCCTGAGGACTTGCGAGGTGTCCACGAGGCCAAAACTATTTTCCTAATCATCCAAAGACGTTATTTGGCTTTTCCCCTCTCATTCTCTTACAAGTGTGCAGTGGAATTTTCCAGAGGCTACAAGACACATAATGTTGCAAAAGATTGAATGCAGAAGTATATTTGTCACTCCAGCTGTCTTCTATTAAGCTAGCCATTAAAGAAATTGGCAGAAATGTAAAACAATGGTATTCTTCTCACAACCTATTTTTGTTTTGGAAAACATGATTATTTTTCAAAAAATATATTGTTTATATTAACATGGAGTGGGTTTATTATTGTTATTTTTTGTTTGGGTTTTTTTAAATTCAAGTGTCATTAACATACATTATCATATTGGCTTCAGGTGTGCCATATATGATTATTGTTATTTTTAAGTGAATTTGTAAACACATATTTTAAGTCTCTGATTTAATTTCTAGTGTGGTAAATATTGACAGCTATACCCTTCGCAAAAGATCTTGGGGTCTTCAGTAATTTGTAAGAGCATGAAGGCATGTGATGACCAAACAATGAGAAGCACTGGTCCAGGAGGAAGGACACTGTCCTGAGTGCTGACCAGCTCTGCCCCAGCCTCATGTGCGGTGCTGGGCACCTCTCCCCACTCACCTGAGCCTGAGTCGCTTCATTCATAAGAACAGCAGTGAAAACCATACTGCCCCACTCTTTCGGGAATTTCCAGAGGAAACAATGTATAAGGAAGCCCTGTGATATATACGGATTGCTACCCAATGTGCCTCTGGGACCACAGAGACCAAGGGGGAGTGGCCCCCCCAGATTGCAAAGGCCCAGGGAAGGTGTGAGAAAGCTGGCGGTTCCCAGTGCAACCCTTCAGGGCCAGGACGGTCTGCACACCTGGGGAGCACAACATAGGGTCTCATTGGCCACTTCCAGACTGGCTCTTTCTTTTCTGCTCACTGTGGGTACCTCCTCAGGGAGATGCCCCTGGCTCCCATTTGTCACAGCCAGGAAGCTGCGCTTCAAAATGCTATCTCTTAGCCCCTCAGGAGCCCACCCAGTCTGGAGGCCTCTGGGGAACCAGAGCCCCAGAAGTGAGAACCCCCAGGGCAAACAAGGGGCGTCCAAACAACAAACGCCAGTCTCTCATAAACAAGAGAGGCCTGTTCCTCCCTCTGGGGGCGTAGGGCCTGGGAGAGAGGAATTCTCCTGCCATCACAGAAAGCCACTCTCCCAGAGCACAAGAGGCACTTTGTAAGGTCCCGGCTGCAAGGCGGCCGAGTCCGGGAGGGCACCTACCATCACCAGCAGCGTCCCCCGGCCGTCCCAGTCCATCTGCAGGTCCTCCCCATAGCTAAGGCGTACGGAAGCCATCACGGTGTGCTGGATGCGGAGGTCACCTGGAACCAAGCAGGGACAGGATTTAGCCCTTCAGCCAAGATGGGGAGAGGGCTGGGTGGTGAGAGGCAGGTGTATGGTGGTGAGAGACAGAGTGTCTCACAAAGGACTGTAACAATGACATCAAGGAGTTGAGGACAGATGGAGATGTCCATGAAGTTGAAGAGGTTCTCAGGAGGAAAGATAAGCAGGATGAACCTGGTACAAATGGAATTCCAGAGAAAGGTGCCCCAGTATCCCAGTGGCAGCCTGCCAGTCACTCTACTGCCACAAGAGGGCGGAAGAGGCTCCTGCATCTTCTGCTGAGGCAGCTCTGCCTCCCATTGAATCCCTGACACCCCACTTTCCACACCCCCCAGTGTTCCCCCAGGCGCTCTGCCCTTGCACCCACTTCTAGGCTGCACCATGCGTATGCAGAGCTGCATACAGCACTTCTCCCTGAAGACGAGGTAGGAGACATACATTTTACCCTGGAGGAAGGGATCTGAGAGGGAAACACACCACTAACGACAGCTTCCTCAACTCATCCTCCCCCTCCAGGAAGCCTTCCTTGCTTGCAAGGATGCCTGCTGAGGATACCCACCCCTCCACAGATGGCCCTCCTCACCGAAGAGGTAGGCAGGGAGCATGGCTGAGGAGTGAGCAGGACTAGCCCCCTGCCTGGTGGAGGACAGAACATACCTTGCAGGAGAGGGATCTGGACATCCTGGCCATCCACAGACACGCCTCCCCCGTGCTTCAGCTTCACAAGGCTGTTGTGCCATTGGGGCAGGCGAACAGTGACTGAGCGGGTGCAGACGGCATCGGGGTCATCAGCACACTGCCAAGAGGGCCATGCAGAGTGACGTCACCGCAAACCCCCTGTCCGGCACCCCAGCCTGGGACCCATTTACTCAGGGAAAGAGCACAACCCCAGGCAGCCTCTGGCCTTCTGAGAGACAATTCCACTGTCACAGAATGGTTTCTGTGAGTAGGTCCCCTGGAGGTGTGCCGGGACAAGGCTGAGTCCAGCACTCACTGCTGCCCAACTCCCTGTAGCTCCCCACACCCTTTCCCATCCTCCTAGGTCTCTTTCTTCCTATTGCTTGGGCCTATGGTTCCAGAGCAAATCTGGGACTTCAGTCCTCAGGGGGAGCCATATGCCCTCTAGATTTGCCCTCCTTGCCCCAGTCCCTGGAGAAAAGAGAGATAGCATGTACCACAGCCACTTGGAGACAGGACCACCTTGCCTCTCCCCTTCCATCACCACACCACCTGCAGGGCAGCAGGCCAGCTCACCTGCACAGTCTCGATGACAATAGAGAAGGTGTGGTCCTGGCAGTCCTGGGCCAGCAGGTACTGGCAGACCCCACTGAAGGTGAAGTACCTGTTGTCAAAGCTCTTGAAGTGGGATTGTCCGGTGATGAGACACTCCCCTAGAGGGACACAGAGGGAGGTGAGAACAGGAGGGGGAGACCCCTGGTGGGGGTGGGGAAGGGGGACAAAGGAGGCCCACATGAGCAAACCGGGCCCCTCTTGTGGAACTCCACAGATGTTCTCTCCCGACAGTCTGAAAATGAGTTCTATGGGAGTACTCGAACTCAGGTCGCAGTCCTCAAACAGTGAGAGGTCAGCACTGGATCTTCAGGTCAATGGTTCAATTTCTGGAAGGGACAACCAAGGGCAGTGACAGAGCCATATGCAGTCTGCGGCAGAGCCCGGCCTGGAGTCCACGGCTTGAGCTCTTGGTTCACTGTGGCTCACTGTCCTTCCCCACAGCCATCCCACATGGTCTGGCTCTGTGGGGGTCAAGCACCTCTTGGTCCCAGGACGGGCCTTTCTCGGTACCGGCCTTGTGGGGGAGCTCTGGGGCATGGCCCCTACCCTGGAGAGTCCCCTGAGGCAAGCAGGCAGAAAGGTCAGCCCAGGCGGAGGATGGAGGAGGGGTGAGGCGGGCATTCTCCAGGCTCAGCAGGGCAGTGGCCAGGGCACCATCCTCGCCCCTCAGCCAAGGGGCGGCTCTAAGGCCTCCTCATGGGCAAGTCCATGTTGTGACTTCAGTTGGGGCCAATGGGGGGCCGGGAGGCCATCTGCCCATGATCTCACCACTGCCCCAGCCAGCTCCCTAGCTCAGGCTGACACATCTGTGGGTGGGGACGAGGACTCCCCTTCGTCACCCTGCCATGCAGAGCCCTCGGCTCACCCTCCACCTGAGCCCCGCTCCGTCCTCCCCCAGACTACAGCCCCGCCATGCGGCTGGCCCAAGGCATCTCAGACCAGAGGTCACACATCCCGCAGAGTGTCCGCGCAGGAGGGCCCTCTGCCAAAGTCTCCAGTGATCCCCTACACGCCCCGACCCAGCTCAGGGCAATCCCATCCCCAGGACCCACAATGGACCCATTGAAGCTGAAGTGGGCATCTGGATCCCTTCCCAATCTCCTTCTATGTATTTCCTCTCTCATTTGTGCCCTCTACTCTTTAGAAAAAGAAATACAGGCACCCACCACGGCCATCCCATAAAGTAGGGGGCCCTCCTTCCCACCCAGTCACCCTTGACCTCCAAACTTCAGACACCTATTCTCTAGAGCACTAATCCTGTCGAAACCTAAAGTTTCCCCTAAGATGGTCTTAGAGCCAGTCCCACCTTGGCCCACCCCCAGGGGCTGCTATTGGGCTCTGTCACACAGTTGGGGCCATTATTGCTGCCCACCTGGCAAATACATGCTCAGCAGGTCCCCACAACCTGCCGCCTCAGGCCCATGTTTGCACTGAAAGGCATGGCAGACACAATTTTGGATCCAGGTGTGGTCCTGCCTTTAGTCTGTATTGGAAGGTAGGCGTAGGGGAGAGTAGCCTCAGGTCACTGTGAGTGTCCTCTGACTGGTCCCCAAGGCAGCTGACCCCTCCCAAAACAGCATGGGCCAGGAAGGTACACTCAGCCCAGAAGAAATTAAAAATCAGGGAGACCCCAGATCATTTTCAGCATCACCCTCTGCGATAGTAAGAAATACACATTTGGTCTTTATCCCTGGTTCCTGACACAGAGCTCCTAAAGCCCTTGGGACATCCTGGGTGAAAGGAGTAGCTGTTGTTCTACTGAAACCACTCTTGGTGGGCCCCTAGACAGCTTCAGGATGGGAGCTGGTCACCAGAAAGACCCAGGCGAAATGAAAGAGTTGGAACTTTCAGTCCCACCCTCCAGCCTCCAGGGACCGGAGAGAGGCTGAGGATTACTGATCGAATAAGTCTGCGTAATAAAACCTCCCTTAAAATCCCTAAACAAGAGGATCTGGAAAGCTTCTGGGTCAGTGAATGTATCCACTCGCAGGAGGGTGGCTAACCCCAGTTCCATGGGGACAGGAGCTCCCATGCTCAGGATCCTTCTAGGCTTTGCCCTGTGCACCTCCTTACCTGGTTGTTGATTTGTATCCTTTATAAAAACCAGTAATAGTAAATAAAGTGCCTGAGTTTGGGGAGCCATTCTAGCAAATTATTGGACCTGAGGAAGGCATTGTGGGAACCCCCAACTTGTAACCAATCCAACAGAAGTGGGTACCCTGAGCCAGTACTTGGGCTCAGCACCTGAAGTGGGGCATCTTGTGGGACTGAGCCCCTAACCTGCAGGGTCTGCACTGATTCTAGTCCTTAGTGTCAGGATTGAATTGTAGGACATCCAGTTGGCGTCCAGAAAGTGAAAGAATTGGTTGGCTTGGGGAAAAACCACACACATTTCATGTCAGAAGTGCTGTAAATAGGACAGCTCAGGTCCTCCCATGACATTGGTCCCAAAGAAAGCAAGAGTGAGGGATCACTGTTCATGGCAGGCAGTAAAGGTCAGGCCAAAGGTCATCCCAGCCCATTGTAAATGTGCTGAAATTCCAAAATGGCTGGTGTCACAGGAAAGCCTTTCTGCAAGGGCTGTTTCTCAGAATCCACCACGATCCTGCAAACAGAGTGATATGGACCTTGGTGTCAAACATCTTGACCCTATGGCAATAAAATGGGTGGGAATTCTTCCCTTGACCTTTCTCTATTTTCTCAAGAGGGCTCTTATCTGAGTATGAAAGTGGGCCTGCATTATCTCCGATGAGACCTAGGAAAAGAGGGGTCAACAAGAAAAATGCACAAACATTCAAAAGCAGAACTTCCAGAGCTTGAATCTAATCGCCCGATCTGATTTCCTGCTCCAACCCCCACTGACTTGTGCTCTGAAGTTCCTCAGGAATCGAAAGTCTAAATATGACATTTAGCTTATCGCCTTGGTACCCCTGAGGGACGGAGCTGTGAGCACAGGAAACCTAACAACATGGATGGGGAAGCTGCTGGGCTCGCGGATGGCCCTGGGAGCTGGAACCCGTCTCTCTCACCCATCCTCTGCCCAGAGCAGGATGGCCAGGACATTCCCGGTCAGCTAGCTGGCCAAGCCACAAAGGGCAGCCCCCGACCAACAGCTGTCCCCCCTGCCCAGCCAACAGAGAAGGCGGGCAGTGACAGTCTGGTGAATCAGTGAAGAACAGGTGGTTCTTAAAAGAGCTTCAAAGTAGAATGGCTGGGAATTAAAGCAGATCTGCTATGTGAATAAGATCTTCCCTTGTTGGGGCGCCTGGTGGCTCAGTGGGTTACGCCTCTGCCTTCGGCTCAGGTCATGATCCTAGGGTCCTGGGATCGAGCTCTGCAGGGGGCTCCCTGCTCAGCGGGGAGTCTGCTTTCCCCCCTCTGCCTGCCACTCTTCCTGCTTGTGCTCTATCTCTCTTGCTGTCAAATAAGTAAATAAAATCTTAAAAAAAAAAGATCTTCCCTCATGAAAAAATTGGAAAGAGCCCTCTCCCCTGATGGGAACACATGACCTTGTCTAAAAGAAGCCCTTTTGTCTGCAATACCTGAGACCTCCGTGGGGCTTCTCCGCTCAGCCCGTCTGCTTCTATCCTTTGCCACACCTCCAGAAATGCCAGCCCCCAGGCCTTTTACAAAGCAACACAGACTTCCCCAGTGGAAGTTTCCCCCAAAGCCTGCCTCTAGACCGACAATAACATCACCTGACCCCCAAATGCACAAGGTGCACGTCCAAGCGCTCCATGGGTGCGTCTCATGCACTCTTTCCATGAGGTGGTCATCACCAGCCCCAGTTCACAGCTGAGGAAAGCGAAGCACAGAGAAAAACTCACCCAAGGCCCAAGGTCCTCAGACAGGGATTTGCTCATGGGCCTTGTGCCTGGCTTCAGGGCCCAGAGCACTCCACACTACCCAGCACTCCCTCACGGGCCGGCTCCTGCAGTTTCTCAAAGGCCCGACTTGGTGAAGGCCAAGCCTGGGTCACCCTGAGCCTGGGCACACGTGGGCCAAGGGGCCGAGATACCACTGAGTCCGGATACGGAGACTGAGTGGAGACGAGCCCTGGCTTCTTTTTTTTTTAAAGATTTATTTATTTATCTGAAAGAGAGAGCAGGGAGAGGGGCAGCGGAGAGAAAAAAGTTATCTCAAGCAGACTCCCCACTGAGTGCAGACCCTGATTCGAGGCTCCATCCTACAACCCTGAGAGCGTAACCAAGAATCAGATGCTCAGGGACGCCTGGGTGGCTCAGTTGGTTAAGCGGCTGCCTTCGGCTCAGGTCATGATCCCAGCGTCCTGGGATCGAGTCCCACGTCGGGCTCCTTGCTCGGCAGGGAGCCTGCTTCTCCCTCTGCCTCTACCTGCCTCTCTGTCTGCCTGTGCCCGCTCTCTCTCTCTCTCTCTCTGACAAATTAAAAAAAAAAAAAAGAATCACATGCTCAACCAACTGAGCCACCCAGGTGTGCCTCCCCCCTCCTTTTTTTTTTTTTTTTTTTAAAGATCTATTTATTTCTTTAAGAGCCCTGGCTTCTAAAGGTAGTACACTGGCCTGTCCTGAAGGAGGACTGCTGGGACACCAGAAGCCCCCGCATTGGCTGGGGCAGGTCCCAGCAGCGTTTCTGTGAACTTGGACATTCAGATCCCCCAGGAGAGCCCAGGTGCCTAGGAATGCATGCTCCCATTGGACAGGCATTGGTCCTGATCACCATCTCTGTTAGCCAACGAGGAAGTCTGTCTTCCCAGAGGCTTAGGAACAGACAGCTTGAATCCTAACGTTGAATTACAGGGCTGCGTTAGAAGGCATCAGAAATTATACGGAACCAAACAAGTAAGGAGTTATACCAAGGCCCTCCTCTGCCCCGCTGCCAAGCCCAAGGCAGGGCTGGGTTCTGTCTGACCTTTTTGCCCCGCAGGCCCCAGCTACACCCTGCCTTCAACCACCCCTGCCCAAGCCAGACTCCTTTGGGCGTATGCCTGTATATCTCAGTCCTTCTCCCATCCTGCTTAATGAGGCAGCCAGATCTACTGGGAATGAATTCGGCTAACATTAATTGAGTACTTGCTGTCTGCCAAGTAACAGCTTCTGTGGGATAAAGCTGCTGTTACCATCCCTGTGTCACAGATTAGGACACTGAGGCTACAAATGATCAGGCAGCTTACCACAGTCACCCCACTGGGAAGTGGGGGGACTGGAATTCTGGCCAGGCTGCCCGAGTCTACCCCACCACCCAGGCCCCTGGCTCCCTGCTATGATAACCTGTCAATGGGCATAGGATGGGCAAATGAGGAACCCTCCACTCACACCTTCCCAGCTGCAGAAGAGAACCTTCTACATTCTTCCATCAGGAGTTTGAAATTCTAGAGCTTTTACTGGAAGAATAGTCCCTGTTAATAGGCATGCTTCTTCCTCATTGACCCCAATCAAACATTTGTGGTTCAATGAGAACCAAATCAGCAGAACTTTCCTGGGCAGCATGTGTTGCAGAGGAAAGGAAGAGGAGGATAGGGAAGTGAGGCTTGGGGTTACAGAAAAGGAAGTCTGAGAAAACCACAGTTTTGCCTGCTGCTGTCCTAATTCCCAACAAGAACAGAGAGCCTCCGTGAGCAGTGAAGGCCTAGAGGAGCCCTGAAGCTCCAGCCCCTCCCCATACAGACTGATGTTCTCCTGGGCAATTTCTTCTCCCTCTCACTCCCCATACACAACACTCCCTGTGCCAGGCAGCCTCTAAGATGCCCCCCCCATGGTCCCACCTCCTGTATTCATGTCTTTGTGTGATCCCCTCACCTTGAGTGTAGACTAGACATGTTGACTTGTTTCTAGTAATACAGCAGAAGTGAAGGATATCACTTTGGAAATTGGGTTTTTAAAAGACCAGGGCTTCTATTTTGGCTGTTCTCCCTGACTCTCTCTGAGGTCACTTACCCTAGAAGAAGCCCTCTATCAAAGTCCTAAAGGAGCCTTCAGATAAGACCACAGCCCAAGTCAGCAACTGGACTGCTACTTCATGAGAAATAGTGAGCCAGACTCAGCCACACCCAGATTCCTGACATACAGAAGCTCTAAGATAAAAAAAAAGTTTGTTTGCTAAGTTTGGGGTAATTTGTTACACAATAGACAATTAGTACACTCTCATCTTATCCCAGAGGATCAAAACCCAGCTCTCTACTTCTAAAATTTGCAATGTCAGCTCTTCCAGGGACTGGGGAGAAGTCATAGCCTGCTCTTTGCTATGCTAGCAGAGTCAAGCATATCCCCTTCCAGAACCTTCCCATCAGAAGTTTTACCAGCAATTGTCACATTGGGGGCATAAGACAGCCCCACTGCCAGCTGCATCGTGGCAAATTATGGAAATATGCCTGTTTGCTACAGGTAGAAATGGAGTCAAGCATTTGGAGACAGGAGAAAACCAGACAACAGGAGATGGGAGACGACCAGCTAAACTCCAGAACTTGAAAAAGAGGGTCAGAGCTGAGGCTTTGAATATAGAGAGTATGAGTTTAGCGATTGTGTGGGCAAAATACAGATAGTCCACCCTGTAGACTGCAGAGTTGGAACTGGTTATCCTCCCACCAAGGAGTCAAGAAAATTTCTTACATCCTCAGCAAAGCTATCTTCTAAATTTTGAACTGGGGTTGTAGTCTGCCCCAGACCAAGCATTCCAACATGTGCACAGTGAGTGTTCAAATCATTGTTGGATGTATGTATCTATGAATGAATGGATGGATGGTTAGTTGGATGGATGGATGGATGGATTGTTGGATAGATGGATGGATGGACAGATGGACAGCTGGCTGAGTGAAAGATGCTCCCTACAGAAAGTCGTTTTTAAGAATTCCTAATCTTGGGGCACCTGGGTGGCTCAGTGGGTTAAAGCCTCTGCGTTCAGCTCAGGTCATGATCCCAGGGTCCTGGGATCGAGCCCCACATCGGGCTCCCTGCTCAGCGGGGAGCCTGCTTCCTCCTCTCTTTCTGCCTGCCTGTCTGCTTACTTGTGATCTCTGTCAAATAAATAAATAAATAATCTTAAAAAAAAAAAAAAAAAGAATTCCTAATCTGGGGGTGCCTGGGTGCCTTAGTTGGTTGAACGTAGGACTCATGATTTTAGCTCCGGTCATGATCTCATGGGTTGTGGGATTGAGCTCCCCATAGGGATCTGTGTTTGGTGGGGAGTCTGCTTGAGATTCTCTGTCTCCTCCTCTCTCTGCCCTACCCCCTGCTTTTTCTCTCTCTCAAATAAATAAATAAATCTTGAAAAAAAAAAAAAGAATTCCAAATCCATTAGTCAATCTAACAAAAGACAATAAACGAATTCCTAATTCAGTCCATTGTGACTCACAATAATAATGATTATTTAGATATTAACAGTGTTTTTGCAAGGCATTTACAGCAGCTTCTTGTCTTTCAAAGGGCTCCTTAGGTCTTTCACAGGGTGTGATGATGTTAAATTGGAGCACTGATATCCCTTGCAAGTACAATCTTTTGTTCTTCATGCTTCCTTTAAAAATTGCACAAAAGATAAACTTGCTGGTTGGCTATCCCTAAGCCAGACTAACTGACCTAGCTCTAGTGCCCACTTTCCATCTAGTTCCAGAATTTTTCCAGTATGGTGGGCATTGGGTTAGATCCTAAGTGACCATCCAGCCAACAGGCCCCAAACATGACCCCAATATCCAAGTTCAGGCCCTGTCAGCCCACCAAAGCTAATGTGGCCTCTTTGGGCCAAAGGGAGGGGAGCCTGTTATCAGGCTATTTGCCTTGTAGTTTTTTATTGCTCTACAGACAAGGGAACCCAAAAAGTAGTACCCAGCATACAAGCTGAGGCTGAGCTGGTCTTTAACTAAAGGTGGGGCCTCTCCTGGGCCGGTGAAGGATGGCAAAGATCTTCCTACAAAGGAACAGATGGAGGTCCAGGAAGGAGAGTAAACAAGAAGGGCAAAAGCAGCAATCAGGGAGCTGTGAGTTTGAGTCCTGTCATTGTCTCTTAGCAGCTGTGTGACTTGAGCAAGTTATGTAATCTCTCCAGCTCTGCCTCCTTTGTAAACCTAGAATAAACTGTACCTGCCCCACAGGCTGGCATGTAAAGTGCTTAGCACAGAGCCTAACCCACAGCAAATACCATGTGAGTGAACACAAGAGAGAAAATTAACAGGAGAAGAGCCAGGGTTATGGGGGGATGAGACAGAAGGGAGCCTCAAATGGGCAAAGTTTGCAACAAATAGAATAGAGTTGGGGACAAACAAAAGACCCAATAAAGGCCAGAGATTATTATAAAGCAACCTTTCCTAAAGACATTTTCCAGAGTGCCATTCTAAGGCCTTCCTATCAGGCATTCCAGAAACTTCTCACTTTGAATTTAAAGAATTACCAGGCCCTTTTTCCTCTCAGTTTCCAAAGAATTTGCATCATCTTTGTTTAGACTGTGACCCACAGTTCTTACAGTTCATTGAACCATAATCCCCTGAGCAAACAGGTGAGAAGAAAAGGACAATAAAACCTTAGCCCAGGTGCATTCTCATCTTTCAGCTATGCTGGGTGTCCCTCTGCCAGCCCACGAGTGGGTCAGCACAGCTGGGATCCCAAACCGGAGCTGTGGTCAGGGGACTGTATCCAGCCAGCAGAGAGGCCACCTTCTCCCTGCCTTGAGACTCGGCCCTCCCTATCTAGCAAGGACGACACACCATTCCATCCAGAGAAGAGGGGGATGAGCTGAAGGGCTCCTACCTGGGCATTCTTCATTGCTGCAAATCCACAGGCTGTTTCGGCAAATGCTGTTGGGGCGAAAAGCAGAGGGCGTGGCTAGTTGTGCAAACACCAGGGCACAGGAACAGACCTAAAGCTCATCACAGATGCCATAGCCCCCAAAGGGAGGGATCTGGGACAAGACGGGAGCTGGTGCTAAGGGGCCTTTATGAGGCTGGATGTGAATGGCACAGATGTGTGGCCAAAGGGGGAAGCACCTTGGAGATGAGGCTGAGAGGGAGCAATCCTGACAAAGAGAGAGAAGAAGAAAACTGAGGGGACCCGATATTCCTGAAAATCCACCCAGCTGCTGAGCAATGAAATGCCTACACCCCTCCTCACCCCACCAGCTGTCCTTTCCCCACAGCTGGGATAAGCAAGGACAGGAGGGCTGCTGAAAGGGGTGCCACCCAGACCCATGCTGGCCAGCCTAGCAGGGAAGACAGCCTAGCAGGGAAAGACAGTAAAGGGAAGACGCCTGAAGATGAAGTGAGGGGTTCTGTCCTCAAAGAGAAAGCTGCCTGTGGTGTGATGACGGTCATGTAGCCTTCCTTCAGAGAGTCATTCATTACAGCAGGGCTTGGGGGGAAAGCTAGAGACCATGTTTGCATGTAAAGGGGCCTTTCCTCTCCAACTCCCTCCTCTAGGGCCCATCCTTGCTCCTCGTCATTGATGTCCCCCTGCCTTCCTCAAACCGCCCCATCTCAACCACTTCTCCCTCTGTCCAGCCAGATCCTATTGTACTTGCCACTGCCCTTCCTGCCACCCACTGCCCCTGGGTCACCCTCCCAGACCCCATGGCGCAGCCCCATGTACCAGGTATTGCAGTCCTGTGAGAGGGAGGTGCCTGGAGGGTACCGTTGCCCGGCATGCACACAGGAACACTCAGCGCTCCCCACACAGCGGCCTTCATCCAGGAGCTGTCCCTCTGTGTTCAAGGGCATCAAGGCAAAAACTCAACTTATCATCATTACTCATCTCGCAGCTCCAAAATGCCCGTGGGTGACCACAGCTTAGGCTTCTTCAAGGAAGCTCAAAGAACCTGCTCCGTGATGTTGCTCTTTCCCAATAGGGCCATATGGGGGGAGGGAGATTATTAATCTTTCTCTACCAGTGAAGAAATGGGGGAAAGAGCTTTGCTCAAGGTCCACCAGTGAGGAAGGCATGAGTCTAGACTGTGAGCCTCTCCCAGGAAGCTCCGATAACTGGTACGACCCTTACTTTCACAGTCATGCACTGGAAGAAGTCATTTATTTATTAATCTCCTTTGTACAGATGAAGAAAGGAGGCAAGAGTTTTTGTTCCAGGTCGTCCAGTGGGGAAGTCATTAGTCAAAACACACAGGCTTCACTCTCAGTAATTAAACAGTGTTTTTCACCAAAGCTCACACAGCCTCTCCAGAGAAACAGGTTCTAGTGCAAAGCTCTTTTTCAGCTGACCTCCCATGGCAAACCCAGGAGATGTTTTAAAATATCTCGCCCAGACCCGTTCCCTGACACTCAACTGAGGAAACAAAAGTGCCGCTCAGATCGGGCCACGTGCTCCCCAAACAAAGTCGCTGTCGGAGCCCAGACGGTCCTTCTGTTTCCGAGACACACGCGCTTTCATGGATACAGTACCACAGGAAAACAGAAATTAAAAATAAACCCTGGCTCAATCCCGATCCCTCTGTACAAAGACTTTTTTAAAAAATAAATAAAAGGCTTCTGATTCCAGCCATGGGCAACAAACACAAGTGGCCTTCATCTGGCTTCCCCAAGCCAAGGACACCAGCAAGGTCTCGGATTTGTGGATAGAGTGAGAAGCTTATTACCAGGGCAGCTGCAGCCATCCACGCATGGCTCCTGACATACTTCTTGGACGTGCAGGCTCTGGCAAGTTCTGGTGCAAGGGGACACGCACTCCTTGTACTCCATGCCAGCTGGGCAGGCCGGTCCTGAAACGGGAAAATGCAGGAGTCTTCCCAGAACAGCTCCCTCCCAGAGGGCACCTCCCAGCCATGCTGTCCTCAGAGCTTCTGCACTCTCTCCTCTGCTCCCCTCTGTCTTCAGGGTCCCAGGGGCCAGCTCCACCCCAATGGCACCCCAATGGCCCAACCACCCCTCCCCTGAAGGGAAGTCTTCCCTCTTGTAGGGCCAGGCTAAGACTCAGCAGGGTCACCTGGGACCAGCACCCCTTCTCCCTTGGTCATCTGCTTCTTTGTGAACAGCTTGGCATTTCCCCCCCCCAATGCTCTGTCCCTTTCACCTAAAACCCTCTCAAGGTAATACCAAAGTCATCTAGGTTGAAAATAAGTGTCCTCTGGAGGCCAGGCAAGGGGTAAGTGGCATCTGCATCACATCCCTCCTCTGAGGGCTCCCCTTCCTCATGAAACTGGCCCCAGTTGAAGGCCCCCACCCAGCACCATTCATGCCCACTTTCCCCACGTGGGTGACATGCTCCATATTTATTTTCCGCTGCACTGCAGGACTGTCTTCAGAACCTTGTCACCCAAGCATCTGTCCTCCCCCACTGGACCCAGCTCCTCCTAGGCAAGGACCGACTCCCCTGCTTTGCCTCTCAACCCTGTGGCTGACTGATGCTCAGAGTCACTGAAGAACCAGAACATACCAGTGACTTTTCCTGGGCTTCACAACACCAAACAATGGCTCCAAACCCCTTCTCCTCCAAGAGACATCTCCCCACCCCCCGCACCCTATCTTCAAAGACCTCAAATAACAGCCACTCCACCCAACAGCCAAGAAACCAGCTGCTAATAGCCACCTTCTCACACCCCCACAGCAGAGATAAAAGCTCTAATTTATAAGCGGAAAAAACACACACACTGAAAAACATGTGTATGCTGTAAATATTCGGCCGGCTGTTCCGTCTCCATCAGCCAGGATGGCCCGTGTAATTACAGCAGACTGTTCATCTGCATGGCTTTTGGTCCGTGGTGGAAAGTCTGGGGAGAAAACAGCCTTCTTGCAAGGGAACCACAGAAGCTCCTACTTAATTATGATAATTTGGGGATGGCGACAATGACAGTGATCAGGGACCCGGTGAGACTGGAAGATCCAAACCACAGGCATCCTGAAGTGGAGGGAAAGAGGAGCCCGGTGCAGGGAGGAGAGAAGCCTGGGTTCACAGAAGAGAAGGGCTTATGGAGAGGTTGCCAGTCCCTCTGAGATCAGGCAGCTGCCGCCACAACCACCACTGTGGACAGTGTGGACAACTCCCTGCTCCTCGTCAATGCAGACAGGCCGGCAGCAGAGCTGTGAGCTGAAATCAGGACAGCTAGGTTTCCCGTCAGAGGCAGGGAATGTTCTCCAAGTCCAGGGAATAGATTTCCCAAGGGAGTCCAGGGCGCTGAGGGAGGCATGGCCCCGGATGGAGGCAGGGGCCCGGTCCCGGGCTGCCTTCCCAGCCACAGCCTTTAAGGGAAGGGACGCCCCCTGCAGGCCAGCCTTCTGTGATCAGGTGGTCCAGGAGTGTGACAAGCCAGAGGGCTTCCCTAGTGACACCCCAGGAGGACGGATACCACTCATCCCCAGGGGGGAGGGTGGACGGTGGACTTACGGCAGGTGCTGTGGTCGGTCCAGCCATATAAGACCATGCCCTGCTGGGCACAGGCCCGAGTGTATTCCAGGAGGACCTCGCAAGGGCACCTCAGCCCCTGTGCACAGGTGCACAGAGTCCTTTCACACAGGGCCACGAAAGGCTCAGGGTCCACCAGAGGGTGGCAGCGGGCAAACGCCGAGGCACTCTTCAGAAGCTGGCACTGCTCCCACAGGCCCTGCAGGAACAAGATGCCACTGGGTGAGGACGGCAGCCGTGCAGCCCTGGCTCTATGGGGCACTGGTTCTGTCTTCCTGAACGCGGCTCCATGAAGAGCCCACCCCTCGCGGAAAACTGGGGAAGCTGCCTCACGCCGGGCACGGAGCTGGTGCTGATGAGCTGTTCTCACAGTCTTACCAATCCAAGGGCAGAGATTGAACACATGCTACCAGAAGTAGATGGAGACACTGAGGTTACCTCCCAGGCTGAGCCCTGAACATCAGAGCACAGGGCCTCTGAACAGCCATGGCGGGGTGGGTGGGGGGTATCTAGGAAAGAAAGCAAAGAGCAGAGAGAGGGGAGTGAAAGGTACAGAGCACAGAGCCGGGCATCCAGGAACACCCAGCGGCATCTGCTTCCTGCTGAGCTTGCTTCCTTCTCCTCTTCTCCCCAACTGGGCCTTCCCTACCACACAGGAGGAGATGGCACCAGGACTTTCAGGAATTGAAATGAGTTCTACTAGGGATGGAGTTCAGCAACAGGTTTTCCCAATGTTCACCAGGTGATTCCTGGCACCAGACGGAATCAGTTCCCATCAGCAAAAACAAGCTAGGATTCTCGGAAATGTCTGACAGACCCTCTACCAGTTTAAACTGGCTTTTACCACCTTATTAATACCCTCAACCTAACAACACAGGGCAGGGTGGAAATTGTTGATTACTACTCCTGAAACACAGTAATACAGACACTCCTATGTGCTGTCTTTGTAAACATTTCTGCATTCTGCTTTAATGATTCCAACTGCACTCTGTGTGTGTGTGTGTGTGTGTGTGTGTGTGTGTGTGTAGTTTAAAATCTCTGAAGTTGATGGGGAACCTGGATGGCTCAGTGGGTTAAGCGTTTGACTCTTGGTTTAGGCTCAGGTCGTGATCTCAGGGTGGGATCCCACGGAGTCTGCTTCTCTCTCTCCCTCCCCCTCTACTCTGCCCTGCCCACTCTCTCTTTCACTCTCAAATAAATAAATAAATAAAATCTTAAAATCTCTGAAGTTGGGAGTCACAGCTTTGGAAGCCATTCCCTGTGATCTCTTCATTTGCTGCAAATAAACGTTGTCCTTATGTGACAAAATAAAGTCTCTGAGGTTAAGGTGCCTCTTCCAATCAATCTTACACTTCAATTGGCAGCAGCTTATTTTTTTTTCCCTAGGCTTGAGAATGGATTCTGGAATCTCATCCTACAGATCTTTATTGAGCCATCTTAGTAGCCTGTAAGACCTGCTGCAATAAATCCTTTTTATTCCAGTTGTCTAATGTGGACGCTCTTCTCTGCCTCAGAATACTGACCAAGACAAAACCACAAAGAAAATTTACAGAACACATTAAAGAATTAGTTTTTCATTTGTTTAGAATATTTTTACAAGAAAATCAGTGAATAATCACTGACCCAGATAACAGGCCTCCCTCTGATTTCTCTCCCTCTCACCGCATTACTTTCTGCTTCCTTCTCTCTGCTCCTCGGCTTTTCTTTCTTAGTGACACATGGAACAATGATGTGTCCAGGACTTGACACAGTACAGTAACGTCACCACGGGTCCTCCCTGCAGGGGCATCAGCCCTTTCACGCACACAGAATGCTCTCCAACTGGAGAGTAATGGACGGACTTAAAACCTTCAGTGAAGGGGTGCCTGGTGGCTCAGTCAGTAAAGCACACAACTCTTGATCTCGGGGGGGCTATGAGTTTGAGCCCCATGCTGGGCATGGAGCCTACTTTTTAAATAAATAAATAAATACTACACACACACACACACACACACACACACACACCTTCAGCCAAAAAGAAAGAAGTACCAGAGCATCTAAATGGAAGGCTGTGCCCTGAAGAATAAATCGGAGCAAATCAGTGTGAGTACGGGGGACAGTAAAAAAGAGCTTCGACGAGAAGGAAACCTGCTCAAACCATATGGAAGGATGGCCAGAGCAAGTCTGTGCAAATCAAGAGCTGGGAGGCAGGCCCATGGGCGCTTTGGCAGCACCATGGAAAGCCCAGAGGAACAGCTTTGTGCTACGCCAAAGATAAGCTGTGGTCCTGGGGAAAACCCTTATCCCACCCACGGGCCACCTGAGCTGGGACCCTGCCCCTTCCCTGGACTGCATGGAGTCTGCCCTCAGAACTAGGGAGCGGGGCAGAGTGTCACAGCTGCCTTGGGGTCACAGCAGGCAGAGGGGTGGGGAGGACACAGAAGGATGCCCAGGGCCCCACCAAAGCAGGTGGGTGTGGCTAGTTCCCCCGCACCTGTTAGGAAGGCCATAGCTACAGGGACTGCTGGACCTCAGGGCTGCAAGGACCATGAGCCAGCTGGGCCATTGCTGAGAGCCGCTGCTCCATCCATGACTCCACCTCTCTGGGCTTACCTGCTTCAGATTGGAGACTCCACACCCACTGCAGGGCTGAAGCCCAGACCCTGCCACTTGCTGGAGAAAATCTGAAGCAAATCTGAAGCAAATCTCCTCACCTCACTGGAGAAGGGCGTCCTTGATTAACACAGGAATAATCCCAGCAGATGCTGCCTTGCAGGCAGTGGGAAGACACTGCAGTGCCCAGCACTGAGTCAGCAATCAATGTATGAAGATCACTGTAGTAGGTCCCAGGACCACTGAGGTCTTGGGTGATGACCTGCATCCCACTGTTTGCCACGCCGGGCATTTTACGCAGGGGAAACTGAGGTCTCAGAAGACCACGCCAAAAGAGTCCTGCCCTGGACTTGTTACGACTTCACAGCCCTGGATCTGAGTTTTGCCTCTTGCACCTGCTAGCTGTGTGACTTTGGGCTATTTTCTGGACCCCTGTTCCTCCATCAACTGGGGATAAGAATGACAGTTCCTATGTGATGTGATGGTAGTGGAGATTGAATTAAATCATGCAGGTAAAGCCTTCACTGCAAAAATGATGACTCCGTATCATCACCGTGGCCACCAAAGAGGTCCCTTCACCGCTCCCTCCTGCCAGGAGGCTCGTCCTTCAGAATGGTGGGCAGCTCGGCAGCAGGACAGAGGACATCTTTGTCCCTTTCCCTCGGTCTGCATCTTGGGGAGACTGGGCAACACTGGGATGAACGGTCGCCATGATAACACAAATGCTTTCCTAGTACCTTGGAGAATCTTTCGAGCAAGGGGATGGAGAAGGGACCCTCTCTTCTTTGCCATAGGCAAGTCTAAGACTCTCCTGAGGCTCAGGGGAGGAGACTGGAGCCTGGGTCCCAGTTCTTTCCATTCTGCTATGCTGTCTGGCCCATGAGATGGGCCCCTCTGAGAGAAATGTTCCTGGGCTCCAAGGGTATCATGGGGAGGGCCAGAGGCTTGGGCTCTTGCTGGCCTTTCTCCTCATCCAAAATTTGGAACCAGAGAAAAACCCAAAAAGGCAACTCCATGGGTTTTTTTTCTAATGATGCTGCCATCACTTGGTCTGTCGGGCAGCAGCCCGGAGCAGCCCCAGTATCACGGGACTGTTCCACGGGGACCAGATGCCTGGGGCTCATCACCAGCACAGCACAGTGTCAACCGGAAAAAGGAAGAGACTCAGGAGGAGTCCAATGTCCCCCTCCCACACTGAGAGCGATGTCAGGCAGAGTTCGGCATGGCCCATCTCCAGCTGGCCCAAACCTGTCTATTCCCTGCTCAGAGGAAAAGTGGGACCCATCCTGCAGCACATTTCCTGGGAGGTCCCTTGAGATATTAAATGGTTTACAGAAAGCTGTAGCAAGAAGGGTGTTTTCTGATTATTTGCATGCAGGATGGGAGTGGATTTCTGCAGAAACAACCACCTCCCTTCTGAGAACAATGCCTCTGGCCTCTCCATGTGCACCTGAAAATCTGGCTAGGATTTCTGGAGACAAAAGGAAAAATCTGTCTCCCCGTCTTGCCCTCCGGTCTTCCTCTGGTCAGCTCTGGCCTGAACTTGGCCTATGAAGGTGACCAGAGTCTGAGGGCCCCACGGTGCAGTGTGGTGGCACATCTCCCTTGCCACTTCTGCCTCCCAGCCTTCCTGGCTCCAGGTGGAGGGGCCAACCCAGGTCCTGAGACAGAAATAAGTCCAGGATGGAGCTGACACTGCATCCTCTCAGACCCTGGAGAGACGTCAGCAGGTAGGAGGTGACCAAACCTTTATTCAGCGAGCACATCTGACTATGTCCCACTCCAGCTTAAAGGACAAAGTTCTAGCTCCTTAGAAAGGCAGCAGGCCAGGCATTCCAGGATCTGACCCTGGCTACTGTCCAGCTCTCCCCCTCCGACCCCCAATCTCACACATCACCAATGTCCCCCAAACAAATAAAGTGGTTTCAGAGACCACCTCGGCACCCACTCCCACAAACGGGCCCTTCATAAGCCTGAAACACCTTCTAAGAACACAAAACTCCTCAGAGAAAGGCCAGATAAACAGATTTTCAGATTTGGAAACTGAGGCATGGAGAGAGTAAAGCATTCACTAGGTCAGCAGTTCACTAAGTGTGACTTGATCCAGAAAGCCCCTACATACCCCCAAGATCCTTGGGAGACTTTCCAAGACCCTTGCAAGACTATTGTAATAATCATACTAAGATGTTATCTGGCCTCTGGGCTCTCACTCTTTCATGAGTGCACAGTGGAATTTTCCAGAAGCTCCACAATAGATGATCGCACCACAGACTGACTACAGACGCTGACATGAGAATCCAGCTGATTTCTCTTAAGCCAGATAGCAAAGAGATTTGCAAAACTGTGAAACAATGTCATTCTTCTCTACACATTTTTCTGCTTGGAATTTATAATGGCTTTTATTAAAAAGATGTCATCTTGTGGGCACCAGGGTGGCTCAGTGGGTTAAAGCCTCTGCCTTCAGCTCAGGTCATGATCCCGGGGCGCTGGGATCGAACCCCACATCAGGCTCTCTCCTTAGCGGGGAGCCTGCTTCCCCCTCTCTCTCTGCCTGCCTCTCTGCCTACTTATGATCTCTGATAGATAAAATCTTTTTAAAAAGTCATCTTATTAAATATAATGTGTTTATTATTTTTAAAGGAGTATGTTGTAAATGTCTCCATTTTAGAATCTAATATAGTATATACCAATAGATAATCCAAACCCATAATCAACAGATAATCCATAGAAAATCTCTTTTGTGTCTTCTGTTATTCTTAAGAGTGTCAGGGCGTCATCAGACTGCGCAGCTCACAGACTCCTGTAGCGAGCAGGGCTCAAACCTGATCGCAACCTACAGGCCTGTCACCTGTCACCAAACTACAATTTACATGGTTTTCCTTCATGCTCCCACCCTCCCCACCTGTTTCCTCACACCAGGTTAGGCAAGTGGAGCACAGGACACAGAGCTTGAGTTTTAGAAGTGTGGTTGCTCTACAGTCACCATCACTTCCAAAATGTGCATCTGTGGGAAAATGATCTTGCCAGTCTGTGCCCATTTCCTCCCATGTAAAGAAGGCAGAGAAGAGACTGAAAGTTGCTAGGAGCTCTTCCTCCCTTCTTTCTTAGTCACAGCACCTTCAATTTTCAATCATCCCTTGAGCATGTGCCCACTGGGAACAAAGATTCCATCTCTTCACTTCCCTGGCAGCTGTGAGTAGGCATAACTAAGCTTTGCACAGTAGGGCATAAGGAGAAGGATAATGGACTACATTCTAGGCAATGTCCTCAAAAGGAAAGGGTGCTTCTTTCTTAGCCCCTTCTCTCCCCACTGCTGGAATGCAGCTGTGATGCCTGAGGTGAGAGCCGCCATCTTGGACCATGAAGTGGAAGCTCCATGCCAACAACAACAGAAAAACGAGACCGAAGGGCCCTGGGTCCCAACACCAAGGCATCCTGAGCTGGCCCTGGATATCCTACCTGAGCTTCCTTACACCAAGAGAGAAATAAACTTCTCTGTTACTTTAGCTGTCTCATCACTCACAGTAGGACCTACTCCTCACGGACACAGACAGCAATACCTATGGAAGCCGGCTGCTGCAAAGTAAGACTGAACAACTTTACATGGGAAAGGCAGTCGAGGGCCTATGACTAGTGCCACTAGCCTATTATCAATAGCAGCCACACAACTCAAAAATGGCTCCTCCTCAGCCCTCTGCTGAGCTGTTCTGGCAGAGACACAAGCAACGGTCAGCTCGTTTGCTCGCTCCCAGCATGTCCCTGGCTCCAGTGCCTGGCAGCAGCTACCTCTATCTTCCTTCATCTCTTGTCTGCAGTGCCAGCAGCTGGTGGGAGAGATCCAGCCCCAGCTCCATCAGCCCATGACTTCACCCTGTCTGGGCGGGTGTGCAGAGCCAACGGCAGCCCAGCTTAATCACATTTGCAGTTCATTAAAGAAGTCCAGGCCTCTTCCCTGGGGATGCCAAGCCCCATCTGAGGGAGCGAGGGAAGGGGAGAGAAAAGCAGCACATCTCCCCAGCGGCAGACAGGCGGGGGGGGGGGGGGGGGAGACCTAAAGCTTAGCTATTGTGTTTGTTCTCAAACAGCTGACCAAGGAGAAGGGAGGGGGCGTTCCTAGGACTGAAGTGAACAAAAGAAGGAGAAGCTAATATAGAGAGTGCAAGACTGTTCACCCAGGCCCTGATCTTTCCAGCCCTGGGGTGGGTGCTCTGCAGCTGGCCCTGGAGGAAGTATGGAGGCGCCTGGTGCCTGAACAGGTCCAGAAGAGTGGGTTCAAGAATTTACCCCCATGGCAGGGCATAGTTTCTCATTGGTCAGCTGGCAAGGATGGATGGGGGAGGGTTGCTGATTCTATTTATATCTTCTGGCTGGCCTGGGACTCCCACCCACATTCCAAGATCTGGCTCACAAAGCCCCCATGAAACTGGTCTCTAGATTTCCACCAAGTGGATGCTCTTTGTTTTTTTGTGGGTTTTTTTTTTTCTTTTCTTTTTTTTTTTTTTTTTTGCAAAGTTGGACATTCCTCTCTCTGAGATGACTGGGGTACAGCCCTAATGAGGAATAGGGTAACTGGATATGTCACAGAGGTCCCCATATTCCAAAGGACCCTTCTTACCCTCTGCCCTGGTCTCCTGGAAGGTATCTGAACAATTGTCAGGGACCAGGGCAGGGCTCAGTGGGCTGGGAGGATGTGGGCCAAGCACCATCCCCAGGTTCCCAGTTTGGGGTCTGTCCAAGCCCTGGGATGGAACCATTCCACTCATCCTGCTTCCAGTGAGGAAAGATCGTCAGCTCTGTGCTAAGAGCTGATTCCCAGAGCCACAACACCACTCACCATTCTTATGGCAATCTGTTACCTACAGATCCAAGATGGCATTTATGTTGTTCTCTTTCATGGTTGTTCAGTTTCCCGAATGCGTTTTGTCCCTTGTACAAGATTGCAGATCCAATCCATGTAGATTACCATCACCCAAGCCCCATAAAATACCTCAGTAAATACGTACGCATGGCACCATCAGATTCTTGCTCATTCTTGTCCTCATCAGAGAAAGGAAAAGGAAAAAAAAAGCCACTTTTGTTAATTTTGTTAAAGGATTTTGAGATTGTTATGTTAGGAAACCATTTGAACTGAAAACCTGAGTACCAGGACCTTATCTGACCCTCCTCGAGGGTTTGTCATATAAATATTGCTTGACTAGGGGAAGTCTCTGGAACCCTGTGGCAGCCCCTGATCTCTGTTATAAAACTAGACCCCAAAAGCACACTGTTCAAGGTCACCCCCAACCCACCACAAGCACACGGGCTCACTGCCACTCTGAGTTATGATAAGCCTAAGATTCCTAACATTGAGGAAAAAATTTCTTCTGCTCCAGACCCTGCCTGATTTTGCTGCTGCTGCTGCAGGACAACTGACCCCTGGAAGGCCGAGTAATACATGGTATACTCAGTCTTCCAGGAAAGACTGGTCATCTTGAGGACCAACTCTGGGGAGGTATACAGAGAGAACTCTTAGGGCTGGGGGCCTGAAAGCATTCTCACATTCAGGTAGCAGCAGCAAAAGCAAGAGATGGTCTTCCCAGTCTGGAGGAGGTGATCCTAGGGAGGAGGATGGCTGCAGCAACTGCATCTTCCAGTGGAAGCAAGGTCAAGGTCACGGCCATCGAGTAGAGTTCTGCAGGGCGTCCAGCGCACAGCAGCAACATGCTGAGGGGTTATCTTTCACACTGTAGACACCACACAGGTACCCGTACATTCTATGCACATTTCTAATGCTTATTATGGCAATTTCCCAACAGGGAGTGGTAAAGTGCCTTGGGGAAGGGGCCCCTTTGTCTAATTAGTAAGAATATTAGGTGGACTAGCTGTTGTAGTGAGGACTAAGGACAAAGACAGGATCCTTTCATAAGGTTCAGCCCTTGCTGACAGTACCCAGACTAACAGAATGTGAATTAAAAAAAAAAACAAAAAACAAACAAAAAAGGCAACCTAAAATTCTTTCTAAAATGTTCATTATATAGTAGAGTTACCTGCAAATTAACATCAATTATCTGAGCATTTAGAGCTTGGGGCTTTTTATTACTAGGTCTGCACCCTGAGCTCCAGACTCCAGCACCCCTACCCTATGTTTCAAAGGCTGAAAAAAACCTGGAAATTTGCATGCAATCAAACAAGGCATTATTCAGTCCCAGCAGGGAGACTGGGGGGTGGGGTTGTTAGCCTAACACGGACACATTCATCCCCTAGGTATAAGTAATATGACCTGGCTCAGAATAAGCTGTCCTTGCTACCAGCATGGAAAGGAAAGCACCAGAGAAGAGGCAGAATAGATTCTGGCAGCTCTCAAGAAAAGTTCTTAGGTCAAGGTAGCCTTCCCCACAGAACACTCTGCCACAGCAAATGGTCCTTAGAGCCACAATGGCAAGCTCCTGTAAGTGATGCCCATTTACCAGACGGGGCTTTTGAACCCAGTGGCCCAGGGGACCAAGCAGGTGGAGAACAATTCCAGAGCCTGCACTAATCACCTCCCAGGAGACAAGTCGTTACGCTTCCCAGCCAATGAGGGCGGCCGGTCTTGGGCGAACACAACCTGATTGGTGGAGACCAAGCCAGGTCTGTCTTCGCAGGTAAACAACCTGATATTAGTTCTGAGCTTAAAGAAGCCTGCGCCTGGGGAGGTCTGGCGTGTCTGGGGGGCCTTAGCCCGGCACTAAGAACTTGGTAACCAGTTTCTCAGGCTGCTCCCAGGACACTGGTTAGTAAGGACTTCAACGCGCCCAGGAGACAAAGTGAGTAGCAAGCCTGCAGCTGGAGCCTCCAAAAGGCAACCCCGGAGACAAACAAGGCTTCTCATGGATTCTTCCTCCCTTCCTCCCTCCCTCCCCTTTGTCTCCAGCAGACCGAGTGGCCTAGGATCAGGTTCTCCATATGAAAATCCTGTCTTCACCCCCACCTCTTAGGGATAGGTGAGAGTGTCCCTTTGTATTCCAAGGGTGGGGGAATATTTATCCAGCGCTTCTTGGCACTGGCCTGTGTTTGCAAAATACAGTGAGATAAAGCCCATGTTCTGGAGAAGCAGATTCAGTATTAAAGGTACTCAGGTGACGCGCAACCCCACCTCACCACGCAGGCACCCCCTGCCTAATCCCACTGCTGCCTAGAGAACACTGAAGAGCGGGAGAGGGGGAAGCGCCTGCCAGCCACAAAACAGGAAGCTAGGAAATAAAGACAGAAATGATCAAAATCTCTCTTCCTGCCCCTCACCGCACCTGATTCCTGGAGGGCCCTCCATCTGAAATTCACTCGGGTTGCCAAGCAGCTCTAGAAGAAAATTTGGCTTCCGTCACATACCCGCCCCTCAGTGTGGATGTGTTTAGACACCTTCTCTCCTTCTAACCTCAGTCTCTGCTCAGCTCCCGAAGAAGTAACTGAGTTATAATTGGGAAGAGGGGAGGAGAAGAGAAAGGAATGAATTTTGGATCTTATGCTTAAAGCACTGTGTGTGCTTGGCCTCTTCCTACGCTCATGGTAGAGCCCCTGCAGTCGAGAGCCCAGACAGCTGCCAGGAGTCAAGAAATAATAATAATTAAGAATAACAAGAACAGCGCCTACAGTTGAGCCCCACTGCCCTAAACACTCCACACAGATTCTTTCTACCCTTCCAGTGACCCTCTGTAGCAGCTGCTCTTGCTATACCCATTTTATGCATGCAGAAACTGAGGCTTGGACAAGGCAAGTGTCTTCCCCAGAGTTACAAAGCCAGGAAGTGGCCTGACCCCAAACCCATATCCTTAGCATCATGCAGAGGCCCATGGAGGAGAAAAAAATCAAGGGGCTACCAAGGGCAATCACCAGATATTTCAAAAGTTTTCCTGGAAAAAAGAGTAAACTACCCTCTTCCACATAACAGCACCCTCCTCCCGGGTGTTAGAACTTGGTTGGCCTTAGTCAGTTGCCAGGACTGGGCTACGGTCCAGGTGACACAGATGTTTATGGACAAGCCGGAAACCTAGCACCACTGAAACCTTGGAAACCTAAGAAAAAGAGGCATTCGGATTGTGCTTGTTTAGAAATTGGAAATTGTGTTTACAGTCTCGGCAGCTGGACTAAATATCAAGCTAGAATATTTTCCTGTGCCTGACAAGGTCCTTGGTTCCAAAGATCAGATTGTTCCATAAAAATGGAAAAGGCTCACTACCTGAATTACCAGCAAGCAATGAAAGTCTCTTGTGCTAAGGTAGGGGAGTGTGTGTGTGTGTGTGTGTGTGTGTGTGTGTGTGTGTGTGTTTCTTTTGCTTCTGGAGCAGGAAAGGCTGGAGTTTCTCTACTTCTGGGCAGAGCTGGGGAAATCAGACTTCTGCAAGCTGCAGACGGGGGATCGATGCTGTGGAGGTAGTCCCAATCTCCAGACACATAACACCACCCACTGAATATTTATCAAGACTTATTGGAAACTGTCTCTCTAGCCCAATCCAGTGAAACATACAGTGTTCTAGAGCTGAAAGGAACCCTAAGAATCCTGGAAGCCATCTCCTCAAGGAAAACTCAAGGATCACAGGCGGAGATAATGAGCCACCTGAGGCAACGAGGCCAGAACTGCAGACACCAGGGAGCCAGAGACAGGGAACTCTGACTCTGCAGTCTGTCAGCGGCTGATGCTGGACCGGTACCTAGCCTCCCAAGGCTTTGCTTTCCTCATTGCTCTGGAGAAGTGTGGAGGCCCACCGTGGCCCTGGAGGCCTATCAAGACTGTGCGACACGGGCCACCCTCTTGCTGTGAGCTGGAGCAGGGTGGTTGCTCTCTGGGTGGGGGCTGGGGGACAGCGCTCTACAAGGGATGTCCAGGGCAGTATGGATGCCCTTCAAAGCCAAGGACTCGTCCCCTCACGGCTAACAGTGCTGGTGGCTAAGGGCTTGCAACTGAGTCGCTGAAGGCATTGCCCTCAGTCCAAGAGAGCTGTCCCACCTCCCTGCCCAAAGGAAGCCTCCATCCGATGACCAAGTGGTTAGTTCAGGCTTGCCTAGTGGGGGGGCATCCCCCCCCCACCAGGTTTCAGCTCCCTGAAGGATCTGCCTTGTGAGCACATGGCAATTCACCCTCCCTACTGCCCAGCGCTGCCTTTCTCACTGCCTTACAGATGCTGCTTCTGACAAGGTCTCCAGTCACTCCCTGCCCAGGAGACCTGACTCACACCACCCCCAAGAAACCTTGTCCCCCAGACAGTGAGTGTGTGCGCACAGCCTCAGTAGGGCCATCCATGTGCTGACAAGGGCCCAGCTTCACCCAGAGCCATGCTGCTTCTCCTCTCTCAGCCCCAGAGCTGGACCCCATGGGGGAGAGGGGTCATCCCTCAAGGGAGGTCTGCCCCCTCCGAAACATCACCCTCTTAACACCCCACTCACCATGGCACAATGCCACCCCTGAAGAAGGTAGAGGCATGGTAAAATCCTGCCACTCTCCCACCAGAACCCCCTGAGGGTCTGGTAGTGGAGTCGTAAGGGGCAACTCTGAAGGGGAAGAAGTTGCCATATGGTTAGAAACAGGAGCTGTGGGGAAAGGGATGGAAGGTGCCACCATCTGTCTTGAGTCTCAGGACAGAGGCACACACAGATGATTAGGGCCATGTGACCACAGAGGTACTGACTGGACTGATGTGGCCACAAGCCACAGAATGCCACAGCCACCAGAACCCAGAAAAGGAAAGATTTGCCCCTAGAGTCTCCCTAGAGAGGGCGGCCTTCCTGACACCTTGATCTTGGCCCAGGAATACTAAATTCAGATTTCTGGCCCCTAGAACTATGAAAGAATACGCTTCCATTGCTGTAAGCCATTGATTTTGTGACTAATTTGTCACCACAGCCTCAGGAAAATATTATCATGTCCAGGTTGGACACCTCAGGCCCACATCCCTCCTCTCCCCTCAGCTTCCCTGACTATAAAGTAACCCCCCTGCCAGCTCTTATGCTGGTAAGACCTTGGGGCCTTGCCCTCCTATTTGTACTTTCTAAAAACCACTGAACACCTAGAAAGGAATAGTTTCCTGTTGCAGAATTTCAGACAGGTGGTAGGTGATGATGGAGATATCTGGAGACAAGTGAGGGCATTAGAATGTAAAAAGAAAAGTATAGTCCTTCACTCTACCAACTCCTTAGACCCATTTTCAGAGGTGCAGGCCCAGAACAGTGTTAGATTCGAGCTAACCAGACTCTGGCCACAGTTGGTTTTCAGGAGAAAAGGGGCCCATGGGAACTCATCTTTGAAGAGCCAGAGGGACCCACAGAGGTAGGCCTACACTGTGCTTCAGCGGAGGACCTGAAACCAGGTGACTTTCTGCCTCTTAATTCCAGTGGAATGGACCCACTCCATTCAGACCACCCCAGCCGTGGTGGTACCCACCTGCTGCATTTCCTCAGAGGAGACATTGCATGGGCTGCCAGGAGGGGACACCCGTTTGCACCTTTGTTCCCCACTGCTCAGGGCCCAGGAGTTGGCAAAGTCGTAGGGGTCCGAGGTCAAGGTCCCTGCAGAGAAGGTTTCAGGAACAAAGTCACAGTTAAGCCTGAGCCAGGACTTCTGAGTGAAAACTCTGGGTCTGTCATCACCTGAATCAACCTTCCATTAGGTTGGTACATAGGCGCCTGGGGTGGGGAGTACCTTTTGTGCAGTGTTCAGCAGGATACCACAGGGCACAGGGCTCAGAGCTCAGGCTGTGTGTGGAGAGGGGTGGCTGGATGGATGGGCACGGTGAGGAAGGCAGTGTGAAAGATGATGAGGAGCGTGCCCATCCATGCTGTCTCCCCATCCTTGCACGCCTTTTCCCTCTGTGCAGAATGTTCTCCACCCCCTAGTACCTTGGCTGCTTCCACTCATTCTTTGAGATGCAGCTCTAATGCCACTTCCTCCAGGAAGCCCTCTGAAGTAGTTCTGCTCCCAGCCTCCTGCCCCAATCTGTGTTCCCTCAGCACCCCTGCCATCCTTCCATCAAAATTCTCATCACCCTTTGTGTTAGTATGCCTCTTGTTTATATTCATACACCATTCAACCATGAGCTCCCTAATTCAGGGTACGGGCTGTGTCTCTTATCTCTGAATTCTTATCTGGCGCTTTGTAGACACTCAAAATGTTTTTACAGATTGAAGGTAAGAATGTGACATGGAATCTGAGCCCCCAGTCACTGCATTCCCTGGGCTCTCACGGCATTGGGGTCTTAGTCTTAGATACCGATTGTGCCTCCACTCCATCAGCTCCCACAACAGACGGGGTCTATAGGCTTCCATGGCAAAGGAGAGTCCTAATACCCCTTCTGAGTCTTCACTGCCAAGGGACTAATGGAGCATGGAGGCAAACAGTCCTTTTGAAACCGAAAGCATGTTTCAAGGTCAAATAATGTACTTGAGAATAGAAAATAAACTATCCTTGGGGAAGGAAAAGCAGGACCACGGAAGTATTGTCAGCTGGCATCTGGCCTGTCGTCAGCAGGGAAAATGGCACCCTTCAAAGATTCACTTCCTAATTCCTGGAACCTATGAGTATTCTCTTATAGGGCAAAAAGATGTGGTTAAGTTTTTAAGGATCTTAAGAGGAAATGCTTATTTTGGATTATCTAAGTGGGCCTTAGAGCCAATGACACGTATCCTTATCAGAGGGAGGAAGCAGGAGGAGAGACAGAGACACACACAGGGATGCGATGTGGCCACAAGTTAAGGATTACTTTCAATAGTTGGGAGAGGCAAGGAACAGGTTCTCCAGTAGGGCCTCTTGGAGGGGTGCAGCCCTATCAACACCTTGATTTTAGATGTTGGGCCTCCTGAACTTGTGAGAGAATAAACTTCTATTGTTTTAAGAAATGGGAGAAGCCAAAGGGAATTTAAATTTGTGGAGTTTCTACTGTGTACCAGGCATTATGATAAGTGCCCTCTGGGTTCTTAGTCACCATGCCACACCGGCTTGTCCACTCTCTAATATGCCATGAGAGCTCCAGAAACTTCAGGTAATACCATATTTGTATGGAGGTTATAAGACAAATATGCTTAAAATTATTACTATAAAGAAGAAATTGAAACCTAATACAAGGAGACAAGACAATAAGAAAAAAAGAGAGGGACGCCTGGGTGGCTCAGTTGGTTAAGCGGCTGCCTTCGGCTCAGGTCATGATCCCAGAGTCCTGGGAGTCCCACATCAGGCTCCTTGCTCAGCAGGGAGCCTGCTTCTCCCTCTGCCTCTGCCTGCCACTCTGTCTGCCTGTGCTCGTTCGTTCTCTCTCTGACAAATAAATAAAATCTTAAAAAAAAAAAAAAGAAAAGAAAAAAACAAGAGAGTTGAAGGACCAAAATTACCTTCTAAAGCGACAAATGTAGTCATGAAATAGAAAGAAAACCCAATTGGTGGGTTAGACATCATATGGAAATTAGAGTTGAGGGAACTAGTAAACCAGAAGATAGACCTAAGTAGTGATGCTAATGAGCCAGCTGTCTGGGGAAATGCGAAGTCCTGATTTTTAGGATTTGCTGATTTCCATGCTGCAGATACTCCCACCATAGCCAGTTTCTAACTACCAACCTGGCAGTACTGAATGCAGACCTGGTAAAGACACATGCAATCGGTTCTCACTAGCCAGCATGAGTGCACCACCCAAAAAGCAACAAAGAGGAATAGAGAGATAGAAAAAATGAAAGTAAGGTTTAAAAAAAAAAGGATGGAATAAAAACATCTGATATATGTCTAACAGAGAGAAAATGACTGAAATTTTGTAAATCTGATGGAAGATAGGAGTCCTCAGGTTTAGGAATCACAGCCGCAAGCAAGATAATAAAAATAAAACTGGGGCACCTGGGTAGCTCAGTTGGTTGAGCATCTGCCTTTGGCTCAGGTCATGATCCCAAAGTCCTGGGATCGAGTGCCACACTGGGATCAGAAGCAGGGAGCCTGCTTCTCCCTCTACCTTCACTCCTCCCAACTCGTGCTCTCTCTCTCTCCTTTCTCTCAAATACATGAGATCTATTTTTAAAAAGATAATAAAAATAAAACCCACATCTAGACACAACATAGTAAAATTTCAGTGCCAAGAACAAAGAGATGACTTGTGTACAAAGATAAAAGATATTATCTGCAAAGAAATAAAAAATGGACTGACAATCTACTTCTCCAGAACAACAATGGAGTGGCATATGAGAAATGAGAAATAACTGATGTCCTAGATTTCTATACCTAGGTAAAATATCATATAAGAATGAGGGGGTGTTTGTTCCAGTTACCGCTATTATCACTACCAGACCCTGAATGAAGAACTGAGGGATGTTTTTTTTAAAAAGTAGAAATTGAACCTAGAAAAGAAAAAGAATAAGATACAAGAGGAAATTATGAGCAAAGAATATGTTAAACATGAAGATACATCTAAAGAAGCACTGATTGTGTCAAGCTATAATAATAACATCAAATTTGGTGGTATTCAAAAAAGATAGAGGGGTCAGTGAAGTAGTGAGGAGAGAAGTAACATTTTAAAAAGCAGCAATAGTAGAAAGCACAAAGTAAGGTGGTTAATGGAAATCCAAATACACCAGCACGACAACTGAATATAAAATAAATGAAAAGAGGCAAAACTTCCCAGTAAGAAGACAGAAGAGGTTAGGTTACATTAAAATAACAAGAATGAGGGACACCTGGGTGGCTCGGTCAGTTAAGTGTCTGCCTTTGGCTCAGGGCAGGATCCTGGGGTCCTGGAATCGAGTCCTGCATGGGCTTCCTGCTCAGCGGGGTGCCTTTTTCTCCCTCTTGCTCTCCCTCTGTGTTCTCTCTCTCAAATAAATAAACAAAATCTTTTTTTTTAAAGTAATAAATAATAAATAAAAAAGAATTTTCACCCAGTTCAGCAATTCAAACTCTGGGTATTTACCCAAAAGAACTAAAGGCAGGGTCTTTTTTTTTTTTTTTTTTAAGATTTATTTATTTATTTGACAGAGAGGGAACACAAGCAGAGGGAGTGGGAGAGGGAGAAGCAGGCTTCCTGCTGAGCAGGGAGCCTGATATGGAGCTTGACCCCAGGACCCTGAAATCATGACCTGAGCCAAAGGCAGATGCTTAACGACTGAGCCACCCAGGCGCCCCTGAAGGTAGGGTCTTGAAAAAATATTTGTACACCCCGGTTTGTTGCAGCATTATTCACCCTGGCGAAACACAGAAACAACCCAAATGTCCTTCAAGGCATGAATGGATAAGCAAAACGTGGTAGATATATACAGTGTCCATTCAGGTTAAAAATGAAGGAAATTCTGACCTAAAGGGGGTGAAGGGGTATGAACCTCCAGTCACAAAATAAATAAGTCGCAGAGGCGAAAAGTACAGTATGCAGAGAATGTAACGAATAAGACTGTAAAACGTGGTTTGGTGACAGATGGTGATTACACTTATCTCGACGAGCACTGAGTAATGTGCGGAAGTGTTGAATCACTATGTTGTCCACCTGAAGACAAGATAACGCTGGATGTTGATTATACTGCAATAAAGAAGTGACTTTCTTCCTAAGGGTTTATTGTTAATATCGATACTGCTTCAGAATATCCCACTTACATGTAGAGCATAAATGTGTACTATTTTACTCTGCAGGCACATTTGTGAGTCTATTAGCACTTACTTTGGGGCTCATTATGACTGGCATTGTGTTTCTGACAGAAATGGGCCTTAAGCACTTTGTTAAACTGTTGACAAATCATCCTCCTCCGCTGTTGTTCTCAGAGCTGTTCTCTAGATGCTGAAATGTTCTACAAAACAAGGTGCAAATTTAGGGGCGCCCAGGTGCCTCAGTCGCAAAGCGTCTGCCTTCGGCTCAGGGCATGATCCCAGGGGCTTGGGATGGAGCCCCATGTTGAGCTCCCTGCTCAGCGAAAGCCTGCTTCTCCCTCTCCCACTCCCCCTGCTTGTGTTCCCTTTCTCGCTATAAATCTCTCTGTCAAATAAATAAATAAAATCTTAAAAATACCAAAAAATAAAATACCAAAAAAAAAAAGGAAATTCTGACATACGCCTCAACACACGGATGAATAGTAAAGCCATTATGCTAAGTGAAATAATCCAGTCACAAAAAGACAAATACTGTATGAATCCATTTACATGAGGTACTTGGAGTAGTCAGAATCACAGAGACAGAAAGTAGAATGGTGGTGGCCGGGGCTGGGAAAGAGGAGGGCTGAATGGGGAGTTATTGCTTAATGGAGTTTCAGTTTTGCAAGAGAAAAAGAGTTCTGGAGACAGACACTGTGACTGATTGCATCAAAGTGTGAATGTACCTAATGCCATTGAAGTGTGTGCTGAAAAATGAGTAGGACAGTCAGTATCATTTTATGTGTGTTTTTATTTATTTGATAGACAGAGATCACAAGTAGGCAGAGAGGCAGGCAGAGAGAGAGACATGGGGAAGCAGGCTCCCTGCTGAGCAGGACTCAATCCCAGGACCCTGAGACCATGACCTGAGCCGAAGGCAGAGGCTTAACCCACTGAGCCACCCAGGCGCCCCTGTTTACCACAATTTTTAAAATGGAGAAAAAAACCCTATACATGAATTTGGGGGAGGGGGAGCAGAGGGCGAATGAGAGAATCTTAAGCAGGCCCCACACCAGCACAGAACTTGATCTCATGACCCTGAAATTATAACCTGAACTGAAATCAAGAGTCAGATGCCTAACTGAATGAGCTACCCAGGCACCCCTGCATGACTGTTTATCACAGCTTTCCCTGTAACTGCCTAAGACTAGACACTTCCCTGGTGCGTGGATAAACGCACTGTAGCAGTACCCTTCAACAACAGACAGGAACAGTCTCCTGATACATGCAACCACACAGATGGATCTCTAAGGGATGATGTTAAGTGAAAGAAGCCAGACATGGAAGGCTAAGTACTCCAAGTACAGTATGATCACAGTTACATGAACTTTGGAAAAATCAAAACTATAGGATCAGAAAAAAGGTCAGTGGCTACCAGGGCTAGGGGCTCAGGGAAAGTTCACCTACAAAGGTGCACAAGAATTTTAGGGGGAGGACGCTCTTCCATAGTTTGTGGTGGTTCCATGGCTCTCCACTTTCCTGAAATCTCTTAGACCTGGAAGAGTGGCCTTTACTGTATATTAATTATACATTAATAAATCTGACCTTTAAAAATAATAATAATAAAACCCAGTTATGTGCTTCTTTCATGTAATACATCTGAAACAAAACCACACAGACCAGTTGAGAGTATGAAAAAAAATATGTGAAGCAAATACCTAAAAAAAGTGAGGTACTTATATATTAATGTCAGATTTTAAGGCATAAGGCATTGTTAAAAATGGCAAATCATTACATAAAAGAAATAGTTTACTAGAAAGATTCAATATTTCTTTTTTTTTTTTAGATTTATTTATTTATTTGACAGAGAGAGATCACAAGTAGGCAGAGAGAAGGGGGGGGAAGCAGGCTCCCCATTGAGCAGAGAGCCTGATGTGGGGCTCGATCCCAGGACCCTGAAATTGTGACCTGAGCTGAAGGCAGAGGCTTAACCCACTGAGCCACCCAGGTGCCCCTCAATATTTCTAAAATCTAATTGCAAAGGCTCAAAATATATAGAGGAAGCTTGATAGAATTACACGAAGTAATTGACAAGTTCACCACCAGTCTAGAAAAATTTAATACAGCTCTCTTAGTAAGGATAGTTGAAGAAGACAAAAAGTAGTAAATATATAGAATATTTGCATAACATAATTAACAAACTTAATTCAACAAGTATATACAGAATCCTGCACCAATCAGAGAACACATTTTTTTGGAGCATAAAAGGATCATGTAGGAGGTCACAAACAAATCTCCCCAAATTTCTAAATTAGAAATCAATTTAGTTACAAAAGATAACTTTAGAAATTCTAAACATCTGGAAATTTTGAACCCACTCTACAGGTTAAGAAAGAATTCAATGGCAATTAGAAAATCCCTAGAACTAAATGAAAATGAAAATACCATAATTGGTGTAGCTAAGATGACATTTAAAGGAAAATGTATAGCCTTAAAAATGTATATATCAGATGACAAAGTTTGAGAAATCAATGCTGGAGAAGATGAAAACAAATGATCTTACTATTTTCCAACATACACAGTGAAATGAAAGGAATGGTCAGCTGTTTCTCTAGATGCTCACCCCTTAATCAGAGGGTAGTTGGGCCATAAGGAAGAAGAAGAACTTATGTACAAACGTTCAGTTTCTGTAAGGAAGCATCACTGATTAAATTTTACATAACTGAAGTTATCAAAAGACGATTAAATATAAGTAGTGGTTTCCACATTGTCCATATTCTGTTGCTCATGAACACACACATAGACTGGCCTTCCTGGACTACAGACCTCCCTTTATAGACTTCCTCCATGAAATCCTACTGTACTCATTCGGAAGGGTCTGTTGAAACCATCCAGCATCTACCAACCATCTACCCTGTGTACGCTTCTGCAGGCAAATCCAAGTTGAACCAAGCCAAGATGAACCAACCAGCCTCCGAGATGTGGTTTGGAGGCAGGTTTAAGCAGTGGGGTGGAACGCTCAGAGTTAAGGCTGGCACAATAAACATGACATGCCTGGGGAGGGGCGTTAGTGAAGGTTTGTAAGCAGGGAAACGACAAACAACACCACAACTCCAGGGAAATGGTATCCGAGAGACACTTACCTTCCTGCGTCCTGAAGTCATCCTCAGCAAAGATGTTGAAGTCGCCACAGAGCCCACAGGTCTTGTTGAAGTATCTGTCTGACAGCAGGACTTGAAAGTTGCCACTGCCGTCAATTTTGGCCACAAAGCCGTAGGCCTCACCGGACAGCTTGTAGTAGCCAGCCTCAGTCTCCAGGTACAGCCCGTTGGAGGCATAGGGCATGGAGATGCTGGAGGGACAAGGATGAGTTTAGGAAGTGTGCTTCTTGTGCGTTCCCTGGGTGTCTCTCCCACCTTTCAACCCCAACCCCTTGCTCCAGGGTTGGGACCTTGGTGCAAAGTCACTAAGGGTCTAGGCCCAGGAGTCGGGACACAGAGCTCTCACCCAGCCCTGCCTCTTGCTTTTCCTGGGCACATTTACTTCCTCTCTCTGGGCCCCAGCTCCCTCAGCTGAAAAAACAAGGAGGTTGCAGAGGGATCCCCAGGGTCCTTTTTTTTTTTAAGATTTTATTTATTTATTGGGAGGGAGTGCAGTGTGAGAGAGAAAGATCACAAGCAGGGGGAGCAGCAGGCAGAGGGAGAAGCAGGCTCCCCTAGGAGTAGGGAGCCTGATGTGGGGCTCGATCCCAGGACCCCAGGATCATGACCTGAGCAAAATGCAGACACTTAACCACCTGAGCCACCCAGGCGCCAGCCCCCTAAAACCCCTACCCATCCTGGCGTCCTGTCCTTTTTAACTCAGACATTGCAGAAATTCTGGGCTTCAGACTTACCTTTGGGTCCCCTGCAGCACAGTTCCATTGACAAACAAATGGATGTCGAAAAATTCTCCGAGATACACGGACAGGCTTACTCTTTTACCATTATGGAAGCCCCCTGAAAGACAACAGGGTCAGTATTATGGATTATTACCAAAAAAGTTAGGGCATTTATTTCTAATCATCTTATGTACATCACAAAATCTCATCTCCGTGGAAAACTCTCCCCACCACACAAGGACTTAAATGGGCAATAAAATCTTCCTCCAGGGGCACCTGGGTGGCTCAGTGGGTTAAAGCCTCTGCCTTCAGCTCAGGTCATGATCTCAGGGTCCTGGGATCGAGCCCCACATCGGGCTCTCTGCTCATCAGGGAGCCCCTCTCTCTGCCTGCCTCTCTGCCTACTTGTGATCTCTGTCTGTCAAATAAATAAATAAAATCTTTAAAAAAAAAAATCTTCCCCCAAATACCATTTACTCACTCATTTTCCCATTCATCTAAAAATATTTACTGAATGCCTTCTGGATACATAGCCCGCTAGTAGTCTCTTCTTCTCAAAAGAAAACCATAGAAGCATGCCCCCTTCTGGGAGCTTACAATCTTTTTTTTTTTTTTTTTTAAGATTTTATCCATCTATTTGACAGAGAGAGAGGGAATGTACAAGCAGGGAGAACGGCAGGCAGAGAGAGAAGTAGACTCTCCACTGAGAAGGGAGCCTGGATCATGACCTGAGCCAAAGCAGACACTTAGCCGACTGAGCCACCCAGGCATCCCCGGGAGCTTACCATCTAAGTAAGATAAGCAGGCAGTAACTGACCATATTGTAAGGAGGCAAATAAAAGCCACATTGTGAGTTATCTGTAACAGGTATCCTAGGATAGAGTTATATAAATTGTTCTCTTAGGACAGCCCAAATCAGAATCCCTGGGCTCTTTGTTTTAAATGGAGATTCATGGGACACTGGGGTCGCTCAGCCGGTTAAATGTCTGCTTTCAGCTCAAGTCATGATCCAGGGTCCTGGGAGCGAGTTCTGAATCAGGCTCCCTGCTCAGCGGGGAGTCTGCTTCTCTCTCTCCTTCTGTTGCTCCCCCTGCTTGTGATCTCTCCGTCTCTGACAAATACATAAATAATCTTTAAAAAAAATAAAGTGGAGATTCATGAGTTCTGTCTCAGTTTACAGAATGTGATGCTCTGGGAGACATTTAGAACTCCTGCTGGCGAAGTACCTCACTCCTGTGGAAATCTCAGGAAGGAGGCGATAAGTGATCGATACTGCCACGAGAGATGTGTGACTAGGCGAACACATGAGACAATCGTCTCTGAACAAGGGTTCCATTGTGAGAGACCAACCCAGAGGCCAGGGTGGGGACAGTGACCTGAGAGCAGGAAAACAAGCAGGAGCCCCAGTGGCCCCAGCACCATGGAGACTAATCCCACCACGAGGCCCTGAGAACTGGGGGTCTTCAAAGATTACTGGCTGGCCACAGAGGTGAAGGAGCCAGAAGGGACAATGTTGAGGCTGAGTCTCCAGCCTTGGAGACCGGGAAGTTGCTGAAAATAGGAAAGATGAAGGACAGCAGTGCACACAGAGATGGAAGATGCTGGAGAAAAGGGGGTCGAAGATGGGGTTCATTGTCTGAGGGAACCTGCAGAAATAGGGCAAAGGACTCAGGCGAAGAAGTTAACCTTGGAAATGAGGAAACAGTCCCTCTCCTAGAAGAGTGTGGGCTCCAGCCGCTCAGCAAAAGAAGAGGCAAGAGTGTCTGTGGAACTGAGGTGCCTGGGTGGCTCAGTCGGTCAAGCAGCTGCCTTTGGCTCCAGTCATGATCCCAGGGTCCTGGGATCAAGTCCCGTGTAGGGCCCTTGTTCAGCAGGGAGTCTGCTTCTCCCTCTACACTACCCCCCCCCCACACCGGCTCTTGCTCTCTCTCCAACTCTCTCTCAAATACATGAATAAAATCTTAAAAAAAAAAAAAAGAATGTGGAACTAAATGCAGGAGACATGAAGGTTTGTTAGCATGAGGCACTGCTGCCACAGTTTGGGCCACTGACCTCAGAGAGGAGGAGTTCTCCAGCTAAGGCCTGAGCTGGACCGAGCTGCTGGAGGATAGCCATGAGCCATGGCACGCCTGCACGCACACACACCCACACGCACCAACCAGAAAATACAGTCGTTTCCGGTGAGATTTCAGTGAGGGAGTCACAGGTAAATAACTGGAGCATTCTAAGACTAGATTCCTAGACGATCCATTCTTAGCAGCTCAGGGGCCCCCAGGAAAAGCCCCCAGACCACCCGCAGCCCACAAGCCACAGTCTGCAGAGCTCCAGACCGACACAGGAGGAAAATGAGATGCTAACCACATTAAAGGGGTTTTTGTCTTGTTTGCCTGAGGAGCCTGCCTACTCTGCATTTTCACTTAGAACAGTTTTGCAGCAAGCAAATCTTTAAAGTTAAGCAAACTTTCTGACAGCAAGAAATTAGGCAAAGAAAAATAAACACAACCGCAGAGATAGGTAATCAGACAAATAGAGTTAAACGTTAATGGTAGAATCTGAGTGCTGGGCATACGGGTGCTATTCTTTTTTCTTTTTTTTAAGATTATTTATTTATTTGACAGAAAGAGAGACAGCAAGACCAGCAACACAAGCAGGGGGAGTGGGAGAGGGAGAGGCAGGCTCTCTGCTGAGCAGGGAGCCCAATTCAGGACTTGATCCCAGGACCTGGGGATCATGACCTGAGTGGAAGGGAGACACACAACGACTGAGCCACCCAGGTGCCCCTCGCTGTCTTATTCTTTCAACGTTTCAAAATGGTTGGACATTTCTGCAGTAACATTTTGAAAAAAACAAGCAATTGGGACAGCCTGGTGACCACCTCCAGTTGGCAGTCCCTCCCCAGATCCTTCCGTGCCCCTGGGCCTTTGCAGCTCCCTTCCTGGGCCTGTTCTGGAGCTTATCCCACCCATTCAACAGCTCCATTCACCACATGCCTGTGGGAAAGGGTGGACGATGAGCCCAAGAAGTCAGGGGATCTGGGTCCTGTATGACCACAGAACCTGTCTCCCCACCAGTGTGACTTTCCTTGCCATCATGCCCAGTGTCACAGAGCAGATAGATGGGTGGTCTTGCCCCTGCCTCACTGAGTAATTCAACCAGCATGTTGCCCCGAGCCAGAGGCATCTCATTCCTGGAAACGAGAGGAATCCCTCTGTGCCTCTCCCTGTAGAATCTCCCGCCCTCTCACGGGGATTCAAAAGGGCTCTGGAGAACAAGGCTGCCAGATACCATGTTGCTGGAGGGCTGGTAGGCATTGGGAAAGCAGGGAACACCTGCTGAGCAGAGACTGGGTGAGGCAGTGCCCTGTCAGGGGAGGCGGAGCTGGCTGCCCAGGGTATTCACTTGTTGGGGGGGGGGGGGAGGGGGGGGGGGGATTGGGATGCTTGGTGAGGAGTGAACTTCGAGGAGTCTGTGGGATTTCTGACACTGGACATCTGAGGAGCAGATCACTCCACACCCAAAGCAGGGGGGCAGCAAGGAGATATTTGAAAGTGTGTCCTGAAGAAGACTTCAGCACAGAAAAACACACTATGGGGGCACCTGGCTGGCTCAGTCATGAGAGCATGCGACTCTTGATCTCGAGGTCATGGGTTCGAGCCCCATGTTGGGTGTAAAGTTTACTTAAAAATAAAAATCTTAAAAAGGGAGAGAGAGAGAAAGAAAAACACTATGGCAACAAGACGGCTCTTGGGGATGGTCTAAACAGGTGGCTTTAAGATGTTTTTGCCCAAAAGCAGAGTAAAAACACAGTTGACTTCATGAGGCTGTATGCACACACTCACACACTTCCCGTCACTTACCCTTCCCGTGACACCTTCTAAGGCCTTCTATTCTGTTCCATATAATTTCTTTAAATGCTGGTTACACCCATTACTTTTAAATCCATACATTATGACTTGGTTTGGAAAACACTGATCTAGACTGACTCCACTTCATAGGTAGAGAAGACGAAGCCTGAGTTTACAACACAGTATGTCCACGCCAGCAATATCGACATTTGGGACCAAGCACTTTTTTTTTTTTTAAGATCTTTTTCTTTATTTGAGGGGGAGAGAGAGAGCATGAGCAATGCAAAGAGGGGCAGAAAGAGAGGGAGAAACAGACTCCCTGCTGATTGGGGAGCCCGATGCGGGTCTCAATCCTAGGACTCTGGGATCATGACCTGAGCCAAAGGCAGATGCTCAACAACTGAGCCGTGCAGCTGTCCCCAGACACTTCTTTGTCGTAGGGGCCTTTTAGCGTATCCTAGGGTAATTAGCAGGACCCCTGACCCCCACCCCTCAATGCCAGTAGCATCCATCCCCAAGTTGTGAAAATCTAAAATGTCTCCAGATACTGCCAAATGTCCTCTGGGAGAAAATCACCCAGGTTGAGAACCATTGGTTTATGCTGTTAACATTAGGCAGAGCCCATCCACAGGTTTTCTGACTCCAAGGCTAAATCGCCTTTCCAAACACAAAGCTGACTAACGGGACCTCTCAGCACTATGGATTCACTTGACCACTAATGCGGGAGAGAACTCCCTATTAGCCTTATCTTTATTTGCTTCCTTCCCTCCCTGCAGAACTCAGGGGAGAATCCAATGGGCAGCTATGAGGCAGATGAGCCATTAAAAATTGCCGGTGAGGGGCTCCTGGGTGGCTCAGTTGGTTAAGCAACTGCCTTCAGCTCAGGTCATGATCCCGGAGTCCTGGGATCAAGTCCCGAATCGGGCTCCCAGCTCCACGGGGAGTCTGCTTCTCCCTCTGACCTTCTCCCCTCTCATGCTCTCTGAAATAAATAAAATCTTTAAAAAAAAAAATTGCCAGTGAACCCAGGTGGGACTCCCACACTCCACAGACGCACAGGGGGGCAACTTCCTATGGCTACAGGGAGAAGATGGGCTGGGCATCCCCTGCAAGGGGCCAGAGCAAACCAGGGAAGTCCTCCCCCATGGCTGTCTCTCACCTGGCCTCTTGAACTCAGTGACGGAGGGGGCGGGCTATGTGAGGGAACAAGGGCCCCCCACCCCATGTTGGAGTAGAAAGCCTACTGGGGAGCAAGCTGGTGGCTGGAATCAGTCAGATCGGGATGCTTTCCTGGACCTTAGAATGTGAAACTCACTAATATGCACTTCTAACAAACACTCCACCTCCATTCCCGTGATTCTGATGCAGGTGATCATCTTCCAAACATTGAGAAATGGGGATCTGGTCTAATAGCACCATTTACTGATGTGGAAACTAAGGCTCCTCCGGGTTAAGTGACTCAGTATAGGGTGGGTTGTCAGTCTATGGCTCTCTCTGGGCTGGCATGGGAACCAGATCCCTCAGCCTGCCAGAGGAACAGCAGTCTCCCTGAGCAGGGGGCTCCTGGATGCCAAGGGTCTCGCTCTCTCATCCCTGTGCCAGTGGGCCAGGAGACCCATAGCTCCAGCCTGCCTGGACCGGCCTGACCAAGAGCCAGGATTAAGGAAAGGGTCCCCCGCCCTTTGCAGCAGGTGGTCCTTCATGCTCAGACATAAACACTTTACCCAGGATATGAACAAGGTCCACAGGCACTCGAGAGGAATGGGAATTTGTGGTTTGGAAGCAAGGAAACAGGATGTCATTGGAGAACAATGGGGCAGAGGTGTGTGGGAGGGGATACGGGCATACACATGGAAACTGGAACTGCCATGTCCAAGCCTGACCCCATGTGCTCCGAGGAAGCAGCACTCAGCGGGGTATCTGCCCCTCCCCCTACTCGTGCAAGGACACTCTCTCAAATAAAGAAATACATAAAATCTTTAAAAAAAAATAAAGTGTGATTAACCCATAGGCTGTTTTAGGCCAATTACCGTCCAGAAAACTGCCCCCTGACCAGTTGTTACAACAACCCAGTGAGGGTACGGGGCGGGGGGGGGGGGTTGTCCCCCTGAAATGCTTTGAAACAGAGAGGCCTAACACAGCCCTGCACTTTCTCCTTGGCCCCTGAAAGCCTGAAAAGGATGGGCAGAAAAGCCAGCCCTTGGGCACAAACCCAAGCCGTAGGCTAGGGAGGGTGGACTAATGCTCCCTGACCTTGACAGAGATGACCCCCAGGGCCCTGAAGCCCATGGCCCTACCACGTTCATACCCAACAAGCCCAACAAGGGGACACCCTGTGTTAAGGGGCTGCTTTCAACCATGAAGATGCGGGCAATCCTCCACATCTCTCAGTAATTTCTCTCCCTCAATCCTCATGGAGTCCCCATCTTAAAGATGAGGAAGGGGCAGTGGGGGGCACAGGGGGGAGCCCAGACAAGCAGGCTGCTTTCTGACCACAACTGTAGCTCTTTCTACACTTCCCTTTCATGCTGGGGGCAGAGCCACCTCGTGAGGGGGGATGGAAAACAACCAGTCCCCCAAGTGGATGAACCCAGGGCTGGATATTGCCAGCGTGGTTGGGGGCTTCCTGGAGGAGGCAAGAGTGACAGCCTGAGTCCCCTGCCTGCCTGTGAAGCCAGCCCTGAGAGGGGAGGGGTCTGGAGTGGGGTGTCTGTGGGGGATGGGTTCTTGTCCAACATGCTTGCCTCCCTGAGCCCAGAAGATGCACTCTGTGCTTGGCCCCAAGATCTCATTATGCATGTTTCAAATCCACCTCCAGGGTAAGGAGTCCATAGCCAGGAGTCAAGACAGCAATCCCTAGGATCTCCGTAGGGTCCCCCAACCTGGAAAGTCCCCTGAAGCCCAAAGCCACACGGCAGAGAGGGTGTCACTCTTTCTTCTTTCAAAATCTTTCTCCCATGTCTCCTAAATGTCCATTCCCAATGACACCCCAGAGTCATCTTAGGGAGGTGTTCTTGGGCAGGAGGTCTATATGGAACCCCACTATGATTTTTTAAGATGCATACAACTGAGTACACTTAGAAAGATCAGTGGATGGTTTCAATGTCAATTTCCTGGGACATGATAGTTGGGGATAGCTTTATACAATGTTACCAATAGAGGGAAACTGGGTAAAGGGTACACAGATTTGTATTTTTTTTTTTTACAACTGCATGTGAATCAATAATTAGCTGAAAATAAAAAGTTTAATTAAAAAAATAAATCTTAGATATTCATTCTGGTAACTTTTGTTTTTCTTATGGAAATACAAGAGGCTACTACGGGTTTTATTCATTGAGAAGCAAGACCAAAAAGAGAGAAATGGTTTTTGCCTTGTGATGAGAACCCTTAAGACCTGTTCTCTTAGCAACTGTCAAGCACACCATATAGTAGTGTTAGCTAGAGTCACCGAGTCGTACATCCCATCTTTAGGACTTCTCTGTTTTATAAATGAAGTTTGTACTTTGTGACCACCTGCCTCCAATACCCCCTCCCCCTACCACCTGACTCTGATAACTGCAAATCTGATCTGGTTTCTAAGAGTTTAGGTTTGTTTTTGGCTTTGTTGGTTTTTTCTTTTCTTTTTTAGATTCCACATGCAAGTGAGATCATCCAGTATTTGTCCCTCTCTGTCGGACTTACTTCATTTGGCAGAATGCCCTCAAGGTCCTTCCATGTTGTTGTCAATGCACTGTGCTTTTTCAGGTAGAGAAATCCACTTAAAATAAACATTGGGGCTGCCTGAGGGAGGAGGTCCTTAGCCTTCAGCCTTCCGGGGAAGGTCAGGGGTACTTTTTCTCCGCAGCTACTCTCCCAAGTCTCTCCCCAGCTGCTGCTTCTGAAGCAAAAGGGGTCCCCAAGTTCAATGTTCAGAATGGCTTCCTCCATTTGTCAGGCAGCTGGGGATGTCTGTGGTCCTTTTCAACCCCTGCCTGGTTATCACGGCCAAGACCACCCTACTCCTGCCTTTCTCCCTTTCTGGACCGTTTTGGCTAAGTAGGAATTCCCTCTTCATCCTTCCAGCTGCACAATCCGTCTACACTAGCTTCTCAGTGCTGCTGAGTCAAGACACAAACTCCCCCCTCAGGAGATCAGCCTTACCCCATGACCCAGCCTCACCGCCCACTACTCCCCAGCCCCATGCTTCTCAAAGTTTGATCCCCAAACCAGCAGCCAAAGCAGCACCTGGGAACTTGCCAGAAATGAGCCTTGCAGGGCCCCCTCCAGATGCACAGACACAGAAACACTGACGATGGAACCCAGCAACCTGTTTCTAAGCAGCCCTCCCAGCGATCCTGAGGTAGGTTGTTTGAGAACGACTGTGCCGGCCACACTGACCTCCCCACTGGACAGCACTGAGGGAACACACATGCCTTCCAGCCTCTTCCCTGTGCCCAGGCTGTCCCACTGCATGCAGCCCCTCCCCCATCCTCTTGGTCCTCTCCGCCCAACTGGAACCCCTTCCCCAAGTCTCCTCACAGGCCATGCTTTTCACAAAATTGGCTCTTCCGCACAACAGAGCACTGTGCTGTGTGAATCCGCATCCCACCCCCACCTTTAGGGTTCAAGGCTGCCGGAGACCCCAGTGAGCCGCGCACCAGGAAACAAAGATGAGAGAGACACAGTCCTTGCCCTGGGCGGGGGCTCACAGAGGAGATGGGACAGTGGCGGCCTAGTGAAGCTCAGTCCACTGAAGTCACACCGAGATAGGCTTTCCAGCAGAGACAGGGCGGGCAGGAAGGCATAAGGAGCCTCCCAGCTAGGACAGCTGTCAGCCCACACAGCTCCCAAACCGTCTCGCCCTGCACTGAGCACCAAGGGCTGCATCCAGCCTGGGAGACTGGTGGAGTGACCGCCCAAAGGGCCCCAGGGCCTGCATCCCGGAAAGGGTCTGGGTGTTGACCAAATCTTTTCTTGACCAAACCTGAGTCAGGCTCCTCTGAGCCCTCCTCTCAATTAGGCCCCCACCTCGGGCTCTGTCCTTGGTCAGATTAGTTCAGTTCGGCAAGAATCTTGCAGGGTCAGTTAGTCGAAAATCCCCCATCCTCAATATCTGACCAACTCCTCACACCCCTCCCTCAATGTCTTATCGCCCCAGCTGGCCTTCAGCAAGAACCCTGTCGAGTGGGCTTAACCAGAGGTTATCCCTGATGTGCTCCCCTCGGTAATTTTCCATCCCCTGACCCCCACCCAGCTCCTTGGCTGTGAATTCCCACTTGGCCTTATGATACTTGGTGTGAAGCCCTGTGCCTCTCCCCTACTACAGCCCCCCCCAACCCATGGCAGTCCCTCTTAAATAAAGCCTTCCTAACTATCTTTACCAAGTGTCATGAAATCTGTGCTTTAACAGTATGGGTCTGTCCATTGCCACGCCATCTCCCTGAGGCTGCAGACCCCGTCTCTGCGAGTTTTATAGCATCCTCGCTCACCCATTGCACACATCTGATTCATTCTTAGGGTCGCCAAACACAAGCTCCCATCACCGCCTCCAGCCCCGCTCCCCACCCCCCCCACCCCCTCCCAAAGAGCTCCCTCTCTAGTGCAGAGGAACTTTCCGCATCCACATCCCGACAAGGCCAGGATCCAAATCCAGCTTGACCTTTCATTAACTGTCAACCCTTGGCAGGATCACACCACCTCCCTGGGCTCGGCTCTTCATTTGTGAAACAGGGGTCGCTGCACCCGGATGCACATCTCAGAGCCGATGAGGGGTGCAGACCTAACACGGACCAGCACTCCTCCAGGAGCACCCTAGGGGCTCAACATCAGCCAGGTACCCCAAATTCCACCGTGAACATAGCAATGGCCCCTTGCGTCCGCCAGGAGCTCTGGGTGTTACAGAGCATCTTCTGGTTCACTTCTCCTGATGTTTTGGAGCTCCCAGAGTGCTGCCTGGACCCAGAGCAATGTACACAACCACTGGAAAAGCAGGAAGATTCTCTCCACCCCACCAATCGCCCGAGAGAGAGACCTGGGTTGCAAGGCAGTATGGGGAAGCTAAGGGAAGCTCTTGGTCAGGAAAGGCCATTGCCATCCATGCTTCGGCAGGAATCTGCAAAGCTCAGGCACCGTCATAAGACTATCCCCACAATCCCGCCCGCACTGGGGTTGAGCTTAGCTAGCACCTGCTCTGAACCCCTCCCTTCAGTGCCCCAGACTCACCAATAAGTGAGAAGGAGTGTTTCTGGCAGTCTCCAGCCAGGAGGTAACTACAATCTCCTGCAAAACTGTACATGCTCTCATCAAAGGTGCTGATGAAGTCGTCTCCAAAGAGGCTGCATCGGGCCAGCGAGGACCTGCCGACAGCGCCTTTCGTACAAAGCATCCCTGGAGGGAGAGACTGCAGGTGAGCAAGCTGGGACCATCAGCCCAAACCACTTCAGCCTCATGGAAATGTGGCTGTGCCTCATAAAAATTAGGGACGCACAATCCTTCCTAAACAAGACTCAGGTTGTTGCATTTGGCCCTCAAGAATGACCCAGGACTCACAGCAATGCTTGAGGAACAGCTTTTCAGGATATCTGTTTGTTTGAATGACATTTCCTTACTGATTTAAAATGTAATGCATAGGGGTGCCTGGGTGGCTCAGTGGGTTAAAGCCTCTGCTTTCGGCTCAGGTCGTGATCCCAGGGTCCTGGGATCAAGCCCCACATCAGGCTCTCTGCTCCATGGGGAGCCTGCTTCCTCCTCTCTCTCCCTGCCTGCTCTCTTGCCTGCTTGTAATCTCTGTCTGTCAAATAAGTAAATAAAATCTTTTAAAAAAATAGGGGCACCTGGGTGGCTCAGTAGGTTAAGCCTCTGCCTTCGGCTCAGGTCATGATCCCAGAGTCCTGGGATTGAGCCCCGCATCGGGCTCTCTGCTTGGCAGGGAACCTGCTTCCCTTCCTCTCTCTCTGCCTGCCTCTCTGCCTACTTGTGATCTCCATCTGTCAAATAAATAAATAAAATATTTTTTAAAAATCTTTAAAAAAATAAATAAAAATAATAATAATAAAATGTAATGCATGCTTATCAGAGAAAATTTGGAGAATACAGAAGAAAAATACAAACAGGGTAAAATCACCTGTAACCAACCTTCAACAGTAATTAGAGTCAACATTTTAGTTTTATCTTTTGGTAGTATTTCACAACATTAATACAATTAGAGATTTTTTACGAATTTGCGATCATCCTGTAAAACTGTTTATAACCTATTTCTTCAGGTATTGTAAAGAATTTATCATACTATTGTGTATACTTGCAAAACATGTTTATAGTGACTATATTTTTGCATCTACATGAATACATTATAAGCCCCTACTATTAGGTTCTTAGCATTTTTTAATTTCTAACATATAAGTAGATTGAGCACCTTTATGTATTAATGAGCACCTTTATGCATTAATCTACTGGTACATTTTGAACAGTGTACATTGAAACAAATTAACCTGTGTGTCCTACACACAGAATCTATGAAGCCTTAGCTCCTCTAGGATCATATGCTAACTCCCAGGAGACCCTCCTGCCACCTTCCCAGTGTGTGTGTGTGTGTGTGTGTGTGTGTGTGGTCAGATGGGGCAGTGGGAAATTTTTAGTTGACTGGGTCCACTGGCACAGTACCCACTTAGAAGAAAGATATAGGGTGTATGAAAAATGTACATTTTTCCCCCAGACTACACTGTGAGCAGCAGGCTGGATGTTGCTGGCCTGAGTGGTCTAAGTGAGGACAAGCCAAGGTCAGAAAACAGTCCCTCTTGCCATTCCCAGACTCAGTATCTCAGCAAGAGAAGGAAGGCAGTGTAATCCAGTGAAAGAGTAGTAACCTGGGACCTAGGAGAACCGACCTCTGATCTCTGTTTTATGTGACTTTGGGGTATTTGTTTTTCCTCTTTGACCCTCAGTCCCTTTGTCTGTACTCTGAGAGTTTCAACTAGAGGACCTCTGCAGTCTCTGCCCAATTCTTGGATTCCTCCTTCCCCATCCTGCAACCCCATTGCAGAGGACTGTCCTGTGTGGCCCCTGTGCTTCTTAACTGTCCAATCAGACCGGCATTTGTAGGCACCTGCTTCTTGAGGAATACAAGTCAGGGGCACAGGGCTCTGAAGAAGCTTCACCAGAGGAATGAACTAGTGACTCTGGCAGGCCCAACACATGCCTAACACAGGCCTGGGCACACAGGTGAGCTCCAGACACACCTGCTGATTCCTCAAAGAGAGTTTTTCCAAATGACCCTGAGACAGGAGTAAAGAGTGGAAGCAGTTTGATACCTACCTGGCAAGGTGAGGGCCAGAGCCAGCAGCACCCTCGCAAGTCTGGTAGGAATCATCTGCAGAGAGGCAGGAGAAATGATCACTGATCACTGGCCTCACAGATAGCCACTGGTATGCACTAAAGTCCATGTACGAAGTGAGAAAAACATTTTTTTTTAAAGCAAGAGAAAAGATTGATCCTCACTGCCCCTGTTTGCCTTGAACATGGAGTGCTGGTCCCCCAAAAAAAAGCTCCCAGCCAGGCCCAGGCCCAAGAGTAACAATCACTGTGAGCCAGACCCCAGGCGCCCTTCTCCAAACAGCCGTCCCAGAGCCCAGGCAGAGGAGGAAAGCTCTGCCTTCTGGTCTATATTCCCCCAGGACTGCCTGGCCTCTCCTTACCCCGCACTCCTGCACCAGCCAATAGCTGACATGCACCTAATCCCCTCCTGCCTCTCCATCCCTCCACACCCCACAGCAAACTGGGGAGAAAGAACTATTAAATGCTTCTGTTCCTACCACAGGCGCCAGATGTCGAGAATGCTCGACAACCACATTTGCTGGTCCATCCCCAGCATAATACCCTGAGCACCTGGCAGGGTGCCAGCCCCCAGGAGCTGCTCAGGCAATGAGCTGATGAATGGACAGCAGTCCAGTAGCCCCAGGTCTGGGCAAGGCTCCCCATAGTGTGCCTCCCCTCAGAGAGGGATGATTGACTCTGGCCGCAGAGCTCACCCCAAACCCTCACAGCCTCTCTCCTCTTGAAAACATTGTAAAATAGGTACAGAAGCTACCACCTAAGATTTGCTGGGGGTGACACCTTTCCTGCCCAGTGCCTCATCCAACCAGGAGAGACAAGCCCAATCTGTCAGGCTTCTGCGGGAGGGACGCTTCAACATCTGCTAGGGCCACGCCTTGGTCTCAAGCAGGTGACCCTCTACAAGCTCCCAACACTCGGGTACATCAAGCTGCTCCCAGAACACAGCCAGAGGTGAGTGCAAAACTCACGCCAGGCTCGCCTCGTTGTATGTTACACGCAGTAAAGTCAGTGGTGAATAGAGGCAGCCACAGGACTCCCCAGTGACAATGGAGAGCAGGCTATTGGGTGGTCCCTGGCTTTGAGTCACCCTCCCAGCAAGCCCTTCTAGCCCCGGAACAGAGGACCTCCCCTCCCCCAGGGGCTGGAAATAGTCCTGATCTTCCTCCCCGAACTGATCCAGCCCTGCCCTCAAAAGACCAGACCTTTTCCTGCAAGTGGGGGCACGGTTATCCCCAGGTCCGTTGGGAAGCTCAGCGTCGCACGACAGGTGCTGCTCGCCTAGGCCATGCTCCCAGCAGCCGAGGCCGAAGGGACTGCTGCAGCTCTGGGCTGTCTTGCTGCTAAGTGACCCAGGGGCCTCACTCCCACAGCCAGGGGGAGATAAAGGCCAAGTCGTGACGTCCACCAGCCCCCTCCCTTCCCACCACAATAGCAGAGAGCCGCCCCAGCAGGGGATTGGCCTCCTGTTAATTACCACAAGGGAACAATGAGCGGAAACTGTATTAGAAATACCTCCAAGCCGATAAGGCTTTGAAGAGTTCGGTGGGAGACCTCGGAAGCTGCCATAATGAGCTGCCTTGCCCTCCCCATGCCCCCCACACCCCAACCCTGGTCCTCCCTGCATGGAGGGCTCCACACAGACGGGACGACCAGGAATGCTGGCTGGCCCCCAGCAGGCTGGTCCAGGCCAGGGGAGAGTCCAGACCTGATGAACACAGCCTCTGGATCCGGCGGCCAAGGCCAGACACCGGGGAAGTTTGGAAAAACACCTCGACCTGAGCCAAATCAGCCACTGTGTTTGGAGAAAGAAGAGAACGGATGCTTCCTGTCCACGTTAAGGTATGAATGATGCAGTCCTGGCCCGGACAAAAACAGGTCCTTTGAGTCCGCTCTAGCGTCCACGGACAAGTTAGATGAAGGGCCTGCTCCGGAGCCCAGGCCTTTGTGAAATGATGGCCGGGGCCCTTTCATTCTCATCCTCCCCCCAGAGACTCTTCCTCCTTCTGCTGGTGACTGACATGTCCCCGGCCTCACACACCACACACACAAACACACACACACACACACACACACCACATATATACCCACACATACACACGCCCGTCACGCAACACATACCCCACGTGCACATATACACAGCATACACACATGTATCACATACACAACACACACACACACCTCGTAGGCACATACACACGTAACATATACCACATTTACACATACCGCATACACCACACATGCACACCACCTACACAATACACACACAACACACACGACACATGTACCACACACATACCCACACACCACATACACTATCCATACCACACACACCACCACATGCACATAAACACACCATACACACACGTCACATACCTGACACACAACACACATTCCACATGCACATGCACATGCACATACCTAACACATACCACACACGCACCACATATACCACACATGCAAGCATACCATATACACATGCAACACACACATACACCATAGGCACATGCACCACATACACACACAATATACAGACATGCCCCACATGCACATACAAACACACACACCACACACACACATATCACATATGCACACATACACACATCCCACCCAACATCACATGCCACCATATATACTGCCCACACCAGACAAGCACACACCGTATGCACATACACATCATACACACCACACGTATATACTCATACCACATACATACACACACACCAGGCACGTACACCATATACACACATATAGCACATACATATACATGGCACAGACACACGCCACACACACATGCACATGTGCATATCATACACACACACCATACACATACACACTACACACACCATACACATCCTATCACACACAGACACACACATACCACAAACCATATAACACCACACATACACACATATACCACACATACACAACAATCACACACACATCACACACACAGCCTACACATACTACACCATACAGACCACCCACCCATGCACCACTGCAATATGCGCACATCCCACATATGCCACACATACACACACCCCACACATGCTACGGACATACCACACCTGCATGTACCACACACAACACATATAGCACACACACCCCACACACACTACCCATACCATACAAACACCCACAAAACACCACACACCGCCATCTGTACATATCCACACATACCACATACATACAACACACACACCACACACACATACCTCAATCCTTCCTAATCTCCCATTCCTAAGAGCCAAATTCTCTACATCATCTGCTAAACCTATTCCTGCTAAAACAGGTGGCTGATAAAACAGGAGGAAGGTGACTCTCTCGCGGTGGGGCTCCAGGCACCATGACAGGCAGACACAGACACATGTAGGTAAGGAAGCCCACCTCACTGCTTCTCACGTATGATTCCCACTTGCCCTAAGACTCTGGGAGACCATTCTGTCCCCAACCCCCCCACTCCCCACACACATGCCTCATGCTCTAGCATCTTTCTACCACCCAGAAGAGGAGGATGAATGTTCCTGAGGAAGAAAATGGTAGTAGAGGCAGAATTCATAAGATAGAGTAGAAAAGGTTCTTAAAGATTTCCACTCCCAGCTTGCTTTTTTTTTTACCTGAATAATAACTGAAATTTTTTACCTGAATAATAACTGAAATAACCTGAAATTCTGCCCACCGTGAAGTATCTTTAAATGCCATGTTAAATATGACAAATACTTTTTAAACACACAGCTGACATGGGAGGGAAGTAATGGGTATCTCCAAGGATCAAGGATCCCCATGAGCAGGAAGTGATGCCAGCCTACAGGTTTATTGAGTTGGGTACCTTCCGGGATTGAGGCTGAGCTCTGCAAGAATAGGAAATGAGGCTTGGGCCTAACCTAGCAGAGAACTGGACAAGACCCTACATAAGGCTGATATGTGAAGGGAAACCTTCCAAAAGGTAGACCAGGAAAAATTCTAGCCACCAACATAGAAGAAAAGGAGCTTGTCTACCTCCATCAGTTTTGTTGATGGGAAAATGAAGGCTTTCTCTAGAATTTGTAGCCACAGGTCCACACTCGGGCAGGTTTCAGGTTCAAATGGACATTGCCACATGGTCCAGGAACTCCCGAGTTGAGAAGAGGACACAGAGGTTAGTCTTAGGTTAGTACCTGGGGCCCCTGGTAGAAACACATAATAGAAATCTATCTAAAAAGATAAACCTTCCCCTGTCCCATATGATATCCAGAGATAAAGCTCTCTCGAGGAGCAATTCAAAATCACAAATGTTAAAACATTTGAGAAAACAATCTACCATGTGCAAGAATAGTCAGTCACAACCCAAAGCAGGATTAGAGTCCCCTCAAGAACTTCAGATAATAAAATCATCAGATAGAAATGGAAAAAATCCAAGTGTTTAAAAATATGGTAAGTGAAAGATCAGAAATTGAAAACATAGAGGAATAAGACATGATGAGAAGAGAACAGGAAGACTTGAAAAAGAACTTTAAGAAACGAGAATACATAATAAATTCATTGAAAAATCCAAAAACAAACAACAGACATTTCTGAAGGAAAAAAACTGCTGGAAGACAGAACTGAGGAAATTCTTCAAAGAGACAAGGAGATGAAAAAATGAGAGTTGGGTTAAGAAACATAATAGAATGAGACAATCCAAAGAGAAGTACTGAGGGATTGCCCTTGTGCGCCACGCCTCAGCTTGAATGTCCCCCAGAAGCAGGCCCTGAGAATTTAAGTGTACATAATTTATCTGGGAGAGCAGGAAACACCAGCAGGGAAGTGGGGACATGATATGGCGAAGGGAGAGCAGCCAATAGAAGATATTTATTAAACAGCCACCACATGGGCACCTGAGATAACTCTGTGAGGAAAATGTGGAGAAAGGCTGAGTCTCATGCTCAGAATTATCCCAATTGGGTCAAGAAAGCAGAGGTATTTCTACAGTTACATGGGTCATCAACTGTCATGGGCTGCTCCTGAGGGGCACTAAGTCCTCCACACATCTGGCCCTCGGGCACAATGGTGCAGACACTGGCAGGCTAGAAGAAACACCTGAAGTTCCGAGGAACGTGGAAGAGACACTGTAGCATCTGCTCTGCCTGATTAAGTTATAATTCAGAGTTCCTGGAAAGTAGAGACATTTTTCAGAAACATGACAGTGGGTTTAACAGTAAGAGGCCTTTCTGAGAGAACTACTAAAGAGAGTACTTCAGGGAGAAGGAAATTAAACCCAGAAAGAAAATGCTAGAAGAAAAGGCGAACCAAGAAACTGGTAAATACAGAGGTAAATATGAGCAGGCAGTGATTGCATAAAACAGTAACAATAGCAATGATTAATTAGAGAGTTATAAAAATAAGATAGAACCAAAATACCAGGTAGCAATAGCACCTCATATAGGGAGTGGGTGATGAGAGTAAAAGTGTATTAAGGTCCTCAAATTGCTCAGGAGAAAGAAAGGGATGATAACTGTAGGCTTGGTCAAGGCTACTAAAAGAGTGGCTACTAAAAATAAAATTAAATGTAAGTTTTCTAAACCAATGAGAAAAAATAGGAAATAAAACTAAGTTGACCTAGCAGGCGGGGAGAGACATGCCAAGAGCACAGCAAACAGCCTAAGTTAAGATAGCACAAAACATCCAAACACGGATAATCAGCAGTAAAGAGAAAGATTGCCATATTAGATTTCTTTCAAAAGAAACAAATGGTGCACAATCCAGCAACGTTCAAGAGAAAGACCTAAAACATAAAAAACAGAGACTGCAAGGAAAAATAGCGAAAGTCAGTGGCAAGCAAGAGAAAACCGGCTATACCAGCATCAGACAAAATAGATCTAAGATAAAAATTTTACACATAAACAGGATAAAAAGTCAGCAATAAGTTGAACACACCAGGAAGAAATAATTATAGATTCACGTGCACTTCATAATATAAGCTCCAAATGTATTTTTTAAATTACTGAATTATAAGGCAAAGTGAAAAAGATTCAGGTAAAAGTAAACAACATTCACTTACAGAAAACAAGCAATCAAAAACATCTTAGTAAAGGGCGCTTGGGTGGCGCAGTCCAGTAAGCCTCCCACACTTGGTTTCAGCTCAGGTCATGATCTCAGGGTCACGAGATCAAGCCTAGCGTTGGGATCCATGCTCGGTGTGGAGTCAGCTCGAGATTCTCTCTCCCTCTCTCTCTCTCTCTCTGCCCCTCCCGAATGTTCTCTCTCTCTCTCTAAAATAATAAACTTTTTAAAAAAAATCTTAGTAAACTGCTAAAAGAAGGGAATGTTCTTGACCTAAAAAAGAGAGTAAACTTCACAATTATGGTAAATTATAAGCCACTTTTCCTTTAACAACTGGCAGACAAAGATGTCAAGTATCATCCCTGCTAGTCAATGTTGTATCAGACATTCAGGCCAGCACAGTAAAAGAACACAAGGCTATACATGACTTTGAAGGGAAAAAGCAAAAATAGTTATTATTTGAAGATATGACTGTATGCATTGAAAAATTCCAAGAATTCAGCAGCTTGCTAAAATAAGATGAATTTTCAAAACCTATTCTGTTCTTATGTAATTATAAAATGTAATCTTTAAAATGACTCTACCAGTAAAACAAATACTGTAAGGCACTTAAGAATAAATTCCGGGTTGGGGGAGAACGAATTCCAGGGGTGCCTGGCCAGTTGGTGGGGTATGCGATTTTTATGCAACTCTTGATCCTAAAGTCGTGAGTTCAGGTCCCATGTTGGGTATAGAGATTACTAAAAATAAATATATAAACTTAAAAAATTGAAAGGAAACAAAAGTAAACTATGCCATAAATAAAAAGAGAGATATTGCTATTTAAAAAAAAAAAGAAGAAGAAGAGGGGTGCCTGAGTGGCTCAGTCCGTTAGACATCCAATTCTTGGTTTCATGAACTCATGAACTCGGGATTGTGGGATCAGGCCCCTCATTGGGCTCCACACTCAGTGTGGAATATGCTGGAGATTGTCTCCCTCTCCCTCTGCCCCTACCCCCACTCATGCTCACATATGTGCACTCTGTCTCTCTTTCTCTCTCAAATAAACAAATAAAATCTTAAAACAAAAAAAAAGCAAGCTCATAGATACAGAGAACAGATTGATGGTGGCCAGGGGCAAGAGGCAGGGTGGGCAAAATGGGTGAAAGGGTTCAAAAGATACAAACATCCAGTTATACAATCAATCACTCACAGAATATAATGTACAACATGGTGATATCAGTTAAGAATACTGTACTGGATATCTGAAAGTTATTGAGAAGGTAGATCTGTTTTTTTTTAAGATTTAATTTATATATTTGACAGAGAGATCACAGGCAGGCAGATAGGCAGGCAGAGAGAGAGAGAGAGAGAGATGGGGAAGCAGGCTCCCTACCCAGCAGAGAGCCTGATGTGGGGCTGGATCCCAAGACCCTGGGAACATGACCTGAGCCGAAGGCAGAGGCTTTAGCTCACTGAGCCACCCAGGCACCCCGAGAAGGTAGATCTTAAAAGTTCTCATCACCAGAAAAAAAAAATTATAACTATGGATGGTGTCAGATGTTAACTAGACTTATTATGGTGATCATTTCACAATATATACAAATATGAAATCATTACACTGTGCACCTGGCACTAATATAATTTTACATGTCGATTATATCTCAATTCTTTTAAAGTTAAAAAAAAAAAAAGGACGAACGACCCAGGGGCACTCAGTAAGTGATACAGAAAGACAATTCACAGAAAAGGAAGAAACCCATTTGGCCAGTAAACATATGAAAAACCATTCAACCCCACTGGTCATCAGGAAAATCCAAAATAATACCACAATTAGTTATCTACCCATCAGGTTGGCAAGGATGTAGGGCTACTGGAACTCCCATTTGCTGTAGTTAGGACAAATGGTGTATCACTTTGGAGCAAAATGTGGAAATAGCTATTATATTTAAAGATGCTCTTCCCCGTGACCCAGCAGTTATAGTCCTAGACATATCCCCTGGAGAAACTTTCATCCACGTGCACAAAGCAACTTGCACAGAAGGCTTCCTTGCATCACAAAAATGTGTAAACAACCTAAATATACCTCAACAGCATGAATAAATAAATTGTGGTACATTCATTCAGTGAGATGCCAAACAGCAGTTAAAAAAATTATCAGGACGCCTGGGTGGCTCAGTCACTTAAACCACCGACTCTTGATCTCGCCTCTGGTTTTGATCTCAGCATCGTGAGTTCAAGCCCTGTATTGGGGGTCCATGCTGGGTGTGGAGCCTACTTTAAAAAAAAATATATATATATATATATACACACATACACACACATACATACATATACATATATATAAATGTATATATATGTATACCAACATAGATAAATCCCCAAAATAATGGTGAGCCGAAAATAAAAGCAAGTATCTGTACAGTGTGAAGGTATTTAGGTAAAGTTAAAGACGATGTAAAATAAAACTGTATACTATTGCTTACAAATACGGTTAGTTGCCAGTAAAGTACACATACACATGCTTGGTGTGATAACCGGTAAATTCAGGGTAGTGGCTGCCTTTAGGGAGGAATGAGGAAGATGAGATCCAGAGAGCAGTACACAAAGGGATACTCCTCTTTGTGTATGTTTTATCTAATCATTTCAAAAATATAAAGCAAATATGGAAACAGGTTGAGATGGGACCGAGCTGACTGCATTATCTATGTATCTATCTACTATAGTATCCTCTCCGGTTTTCTGTATGCTTGAAATTTTCATTGAAAAGATAAATGCCTCCCCCCAAAAAAAGAAAAGATAAAGGCCTAAAGCCAGGGACCTTGGCATGTGGCTTTGCCCTTACAATCAGCAGAGTGACTAGCATCCTTGCACCCCCGTTTTTGCACACGTGGCCTATTGCCTTAAAACAAATTCCTAGCAGTAAAAAAAAAAAAATCACTGAATCAAAGGCACCAAAATTGTTAAGACTTTTATATATTCTGCCAAGAATTGATCAATTCATGCTTCCAAAGCATTTTATGATTATTACAAACTGAATGAGTGTGTTCCCCAAAATGCATGTGAAGCCCTTCCCCTTCGATGGGATGGTATTAGGAGGTGGGCCTTTTACAAATAATTAGGGTTAGATGAGGTCATGTGGCTGGGGCCCGTGATAGCATTAGTGCTCTTAGGAGAAGAGGAAGAGACACAGAGTTTTCTCCCTCTGTCATATGAGACACAGGGAGAAGGCAACTGTCTGCAAGTGAGGAAGCAGATCCTCACCAAAATCTAAATCTGCTGGCAGCCTGATCTTGAATTTCCGGCCTCCAGAACTGTAAGAAATAAATGTCTGTTGATAAGACCACCCAGTCTGATATTTTGTTATAGCAAAATACCATTTAAAGTCAGCCATCTGGAGTGCCTGGGTGGCTTAAGGGTCTGACTCTTAATTTTAGCTCAGGTCATGATCTCAGGGTGGTGAGATCGAGCCCCGTGTTGGGCTTTGTGTTCAGCAGGGAGTCTGCTTAGGGATTCTCTCTCTCTACCTCTCCCTCTGTCCCTCCCCAACCCACTCTCACTCTCACATGCTCCCTTTCTCTCTCATTCAAATAAATAAATAAGTAAATAGAAACATCATTTTTTTTTAGGATTTTATTTATTTATTTGACAGAGAGAGAGAGATCACAAGTAGGCAGAGAGGCAGGCAGAGAGAGGGGGAAGCAGGCTCCCTGCAGAGCAGAGAGCCCGATGCAGGACTCGATCCCAGGACCCCGAGATCATGACCTGAGCCGAAGGCAGAGGCTCAACCCACTGAGCCACCCAGGTGCCCCAAAAAACATCATTTTTAAAAATAGCAGCCTGAGCTAAGACAATTCTTTTCTATTATTTGGTAATTTAACTGGCAAAAGACTGGCATAAGATTATTATTTTGACATGATTCCTTTAATTACAGAGAAATAGTTTCTAAAATTCTCCATTTGTATTTCTGCCTTTGTGAAATTCTCACTTGTGTTTTTAGCTCATTTTCCACTGAGATGTTTATCTTCTCTTGCTGATATATTTAAGCTCTTTATAGATAAAGAATACTATTCTTTTTCCTCACATGAATATGCAAATGTTTTTCTCAATTCTCCATGTACCTTTAATCTTTATTTATGGTGGGGATTCTTATGTACAAGAGTCTGGGGACTTGTCTCATATTTTTTCGGTGGGGGAGAGGGCGCTAGGTAACACAGGCCCAAAGTGAAAGTACAAAACACAGTGTTAGAAAGGATGCATAGAGAAAAGTCAAACCTCCGTCCCTGCCAGGTGGATGACAATTGTCCCACTTTGCTGTGACCTGAGGGACACTAGGGGACGTGGGATTTTCATTACTAAAACTGGGACAGTTCTCAGCAAACTGGGACAGATGGTTACCCTACCGGCCCCCTAGTTTCCTTCCCAGAGAAAATACTGGTACCAGTGTCTTGGGTAGCCAAGAAATCCCAGAAGTGTTATAGATACTTCTCCCAATCTGTTGTGGGACTATAATCTTAGTCCACAAACTCCCATGTAGAAGATATGCCACATCATTTTCTTTTCTTTCAATCAAATAAAATGCAACCTTCTTTATAAGCAAGGTGACCCAAGAACCCAGGGCATGCCATGAGCTCAAGAAGCTAGGTCAAGGTTCTCAGATCTTAGCCCATCCCCTTGCACTTCCTCCTTCCCAAGTCCACACAACTCCCTTAAAGACCAGCAACCCAGCAACTCCCAGGCCCCATTGGCATGACCCCGGGCTCTCCAGACTGCCGCTTCAGCTCCATCCTGATCCCCAGGAAAGTGTGGGCAAGGCAGGAGCAGCCAAAATGCAGGGACACCAGCAGGGAAAGGCAGCAGAGTAAGCTCCAAGCCCCTACCTCTTCCCTTTCTGTAGGGCCCTCCTTCTGGGGCCTCGTGCCCCACAGTCGGTGTGCTTAACTGCCTCCTGCCCACCCCAGCACCACTGTGCACCCCAAAATGTCTGCTCCTACCCACCAGCATCACTCCCTCCTGTGCTCAGCTCACTCGGTTCCACTGTCTGAAAGAACTTCTTCTCCCACTCCAGCCTGCGATCATCCTTCCATGTCCCTCCCCTGGAGAGAAAGGATCAGTCAGCTGGTGGACACCTTCCAAGCGCAGGCACTGCTCTGTGCTTTACTTAGCCCTCCTGTGTTCGTTTCCTGGGGCTGCGGTGAGAGTTTGTCACAACTGCACGGCTTGGAACAACAGAAATGTATTCTTTCATGGTCCTGTCAAAGGCTGAAGTCAAGGTGTGCGCAGGGCCACCCTCCTCCCGAAGGCTCTCAGAGAAAGAACTTCCTCATCTCTTGCAGCTTCTGGTGGTTCCAGACATTCCTTCCCTTCTAACCGCCTCACTCCAAGGTCTGCCTGTCCCACGGGCCTTCCGCTCTTCTTTCTGAGGGCCCCCCCTGTGAGTCTCTTACAAGGACCCTTGTCATGGAAACAAGGGCCCACCTGAGTAATCTAGAATGATCTTACCTTGGGATCCATAGCCTACATCTGCAAAGACCCTTTTCCCTTTTTTTTTTTTTTTTTTTTTTAGATTTTTATTTTTAAGCTGTCTCTATGCCCAGGGTGGGGCTCGAACCCACAACCCCAAGAGTCGAATGAGCCAGTCCGGCACCCTGACCCTTTTCCTATATAAGGTCACAATCACAGGTTCCAGGAGTGAGAACGTGGACATTTTTTTTGGGGAGCACCATACAACCCACCACACCTCCTAAAAACCATTCATCTTACCAAGGAGGATGCTAAGGCTCACACAAGCTAAGTAACTTGCAAAGGATCACCCTGTTTGGGGCATCTGAACCCACTTCCATATGATGCAAAGTCCTTTCTTCCACTGCACCTGTCAGTCTTCCAGGAGCTAATTTACCTTTCCTCCCTCCTTCATCCCTCACCTTCCCGACTGGAAACAACTTTCTTGCCTTTGAACCACCCTGACATCTCTACTGGGACTCTTTCTGCTGTGCGTTTTCTTAAAGAATTCAAGCTTTATCTCCTCCAGTCTTTGCTCTCCTAGGACAAGGATCATGCCTAACACAACTCTGTATCTTCTAGAGTGCTTGGCATGGAGCACTCCATGTGGCATATAGTCAGTGCCCCATAAATGTTTGTTGAACTCCCTGTGGTGTTTAATTAGCGTATAATATTAAAATGTAGCTTGAGGGCTGAAACTGCAGACAGTTACTGAGTATCTGAGGAAGATCTTGAGCTGCTCTCCAGTTTAACACAGAGATTAAAAGGGGGAAAAGGGCACTTGCCACTATGGTCGGAGGAAATTACACAAGGAGAGTCACAGGATTGCTCTGCAACGGGACAATGACATCAGACCAGGGTCGTGCCCTCATCTGGCATTCTGTGGCCATAACTAGCATAATACTTGGCACTTCCTATCTCTAAATGACCCTGGTACTTCTATTTTATCAGAGTATGACACTCTTGCCTGGAACACGAAGCCTATTTTCTCTAGAGGGGAAGGGAGATGAATGCCGCCAGGACTCCCTGTCGGCCACAAGGAGGGCTACGTGAACTGCACTGGTGGGGAAGGGAGGCTGCTGGAGGGAGAGAGACACCAGGAGCTGCTGCAGCAGGCTGCAGAGCCCTCAGCACCCCCACCCCCGACCCTGACCCTCTGACTCCACTGAGCATACCTAGAATTGGGCCATTCCCCGTTACCTAAGGAAATCCCAAGCCAGAGGCCAGGCCACCAAGTTTCACGTTTGACAGTACAAGCCCAGGGATTTTAATAGATATTTTACATAGTAAATGCAACTGGTCAGTTAATACATTTAAAAATTGTCCAGGGAGGCTTTTCTGAGTTAATATTTCCACTGATGTGGATGATTTCCCTGGGATTCTAGAAAGTTCTCTGTGTTTAAAAGCACATTATTTGAAAGGAAAGTTCTAGACATGAGCCAATGGCCCTGAGCCACATGAGTGTTTAAGACACATTTATATATAGTGTGGGGGTCTATTCACATCGGCCTGATGTTTCAACAACCCAGAGCACATCCCTCTACCATGACCTGCGTGACCTCTCCTTCCTCTGCTCTCATATTCCCAAGATATCTGTTGGCAATTTTGTACTTTTTTCTAAAATGTAATGTGTTGATGTCTTATCTCCCTAATTAGACCATCAGTTCCATGACAACAGGAATGGAATTTGGAAATCAGCCTGCCCTCCCAGACTCCACCCCACCTCCAAACATAGGAGCAAAAGTGACCCTCCAGGTCTAGCTCCAGTCGCCCAGTCTCGTATCCTAGCTCCTGCCACAGGGTGTGGTGTGTGGGATGCTTGGAGGATCCCTCTCCAGCGGCACTCCCTAGGGCAAAGAGCAGCCCAAGACAGAGCCTTACACCATAGGGATGATACTCTTCTCCCAGAGGTTGCTCTGTAGCAATTTCTTAAATAAAAATACAGGAGGTGTGCTAAGAGCTTACAAACCGTGCCGGAGAGCCAAAGGGAAGAGCACTCAGCTTCATCCAGGACGAATGCCAGCGGAGGCCAACATCTTCCTTAGCAGGAAGGGATGGAGTGTGAACTGACCTGCGTAGGGTGGGTAGAGTGGTATTTTAACAACTTTAATCATTTCTTTATTATTACAAAAGTCTCTGTGGTTCTTGTAGGAAAAAAAGGACAGACCAAAAAAACGAAAAAATAAAAATTGCCCATAATCCTTTGCAACCACGTGGATGGAGCTAGAGGGTCTTATGCTAAGCAAAATAAGTCAATCAGAGAAATACCAGTACCATATGATGTCACTCATATGTGGAATTTAAGAAACAAAAGAGATGAACATAAGGGATGGGAAGGAAAAATAAAATAAAATGAAATCAGAGAGGGAGACAAACCATATGAGACTCTTAACTCTAGGAAACAAACGGAGGGTTGTTGGAGGGGAAAGAGGAGGGGGATGGGCATTAAGGAAGCCACATGATGGAATGAGCACTGGGTGTCATATGCAACTGATGAATCACTACATTCTATCTCCAAAACCAATAATATACTATATGTTAATTAAATTGAATTTAAATAAAAACTTTTTTAAACTGTGCATAATTCTACTACACAGAAGCAACCATCAACAAGAGTTTAGCATGTTACTCTCCTTTTCAAATATATATTTTTAAATATTTTAATATTTATTTTTATTTATTTTATATCTCATATTTTATATATTAATATAAATATATTTTATCTCTTTATATAATTTTTAATAAAATCTTTTCTTTTTTAAGATTTTATTTATTTATTTGACAGACAGCAGAGATCGCAAGCAGGCAGAGAAGCAGACAGAGAGAGAGGAGGAAGCAGGCTCCCCACTGAGCAGAGAGCCCGATGCGGGGCTCGATCCCAGAACCCTGGGATCATGATCTGAGTCGAAGGCAAAACCCACTGAGCCACCCAGGCGCCCCTTAATAAAATATTCTCATACAGATAGTCTTATAATCTGGCTTTTTCCTTTTGAATATATCATAAATATTCAATTCATTAACATTTTAGGAAGTTTTTTGGCTTGTGTTCACTGAATAATGTTTCACTTCACTTCTACAACTTATGTAAGCAATTCCATATTGTTGGTTATCTTTAGTTTGGTCCTAGTTTTTATTAACAACACTGCAGTGAGTGAAGAACTTTGAAGCTATAGCTATACACTACCCTTAGGATTATTTCCATTGCATGAAACTCCCATGGAATTTCTGGGTCAGTGGTAATCTGTATTTTAAGGTCTTTGATGATAAAACCAAACAGGACTTTGATAGGTGAAAATGAGGGAAATGGGCATTTCAGATGGACAGAAAGAAGTAAAAGCACAGAACCAGAATTGCTCTATGCATGTTAAAATAAATAAATGACTAAATAGGCTAGTAATCAAAGCAAGTAAAGATGACTAGTAGGAGATAAGACGAGAAAAAGTGGGAACAATCTGTCAAGAACCTGAGCCAAGGTAAAGGGTTTGTGTTTATCTTGTAGACTCTGGGTGAGACACTGTAGCTGCAGTGGACATGGATTAGTAGAGGAGCCAGACAAACAGATACTGGTCAGGTGGCTGAATCTTCTAGAAGATGCACAATGAGAGCCTAAAGGGGATCCCAGGGCTTAAGCAGATACAGCCAGCCACCTAATGGAAATATAGATATGGCCCAAAGGTGTCCTCATCCTAATCCCCAAACCCTGTGAATGTCATCTTATATGGCAAAAGGGACCTTGCAGATGTGATTAAGTTAAAGATTCTGAGATGTGGAGATGATCCCAGATTGCCCAGTGAACCCAAGCCAATTGCAAGGGTTCTTACTAGAGGAGGCAATAGGGTCAGAGTCAGGAAAGGATATGCGATCGCAGAAGCAGAGCTTGGAGTGGTAGGGGGCCACAGGCCAAGGAACGTGGGTAGACTCTGGAAGCCAGAAAAGGCAAGGAACAGATTCTCCCCTAGAACCTACAGAAGGAACACAGCTCTGCTGTCTCCTTGACTTTGACCCATTTCAGACTTCTGACTTCCAGAGCTATAAGATAAAGATTTGTGTTGTTTTAAGCCACTAAGTTTGTAACAATGTGTTCCCGCAGCTTAGGGCGAAGACTACATGCTGCTCAGCCCTGCTCTCACGGAGCAGCCTTGCTCAATTAGTGTTGAGAGGACAGTAAGTGGGAAGAGGGACCCCTGAAGGATGAATTGATGCAAACAGAGAATAGCACACATGGGAAAGTATGATGGTGGGAGGCATTTTTGGCAATGCTGCCCAGAGGCAGGGGGATGCAGGAATCAACGTCTGCCTGCCTGCAGAGTAAGTTCTCCGGAGCATAACTAACACAAATACAAAAGAACCTCAAGAGAGGAAAGACGTCCCAGCAGGGCTCATGTTTGCCTTTCTTTGTATATTTAGAGCATCTCTTCTTCTGTGCAAACTCTACGGGTGAGAGAACTTTCTCCAGAGTCCACTCCAAATGAACAAACAAACCAGATTTTTCAAGTCAGGCTCCCAGCTACCAGCGTATACAGCCCGCACCTGAAGGGAAGCCATCCTCCATTTCCTTTCTCCCAGGGACATCTGTGGGCAAAATAGTACGCACACTTCCTTCCTCCACAGGCATCATCGTGGTGATGACAGACCTACGGTACAAGGTCTAAAGAATGGCACAACTTCAAACCGATCCTCTCGTGTTCTTAGTAACTATGACAGGACACTGTTACTGCCATAGAGTTAGAGAGTGTCAAAGCACTACATCTGGTGGAGTTTCTGGATCCAAAAGCACAGAATTCTTGAACCCAGATCCACTATCCCGGGCCCTGGGGTTCTCGCTTGGCAGACAAAAAATTATGCCAACTCTAAACTTGTATGCATCTCATAAAATAGCTTCAAAAATACATAAGTCACTAAGTCAACCTCAAAGTCTTTCTCAATGATTTGTGGGTGAAACAGATCAAACCAGTTAAGTGGACATTTTTTTTTTAAAGATTTTATTTATTTATTTGTCAGAGAGAGAAGGAGAGAGAGCGAACGAGCACAGGCAGACAGAGTGGCAGGCAGAGGCAGAGGGAGAAGCAGGCTCTCTGCCGAGCAAGGAGCCCGATGTGGGACTTGATCCCAGGACGCTGGGATCATGACCTGAGCTGAAGGCAGCCGCTTAACCAACTGAGCCACCCAGGCGTCCCAGTGGACATTTTTTTAAACAGTTGTTAAGCACACTAATTGCACTTTTGGACATTTATGCAGAAGAAATGGAAACTTAGGTTCACGCTAAATTCTAGACATGAATATTCTAGCAGCTTTGTTTATAATAGTCAAAAACTGGAAACAACCTAGATGTCCTTCACTGGGTTAATAGTTAAACATATGGTGGTCCATCCATATATGAATTACTGTTCAGCAATAAAAAAGAATAAACTATTGATACATATACAACATGTAAGTGAAAAAAACCAACCCCAAAAGTTGACATACTAATAATTCCCCATTTATATGACACTCTTGAAATGACAAAAATTACAGAAACAGAGAACACATTAGTGGTTGCCAAGGGTTAGGGGCAGAAGGTGGGGGGGACAAAAGGGAGGTGCTTGTGGTTATAAAAGGGCAATAGGAGGGATCTTTGTTGTGATGGCCTTATGTTGCCATGATGGTGGAGACAAAAACCTATGCATGATAGAACTGTACAGAACTAAATACACACACACACACACACGCACGTGCACGCACACACATGCAAATGAGTACAAGTAAAATTAGTGAAGTCTGAATAAAATAGACCGTATCCACTTCAGCTTCCTGCAGGCAATATTCTACTATAGTTTTGCAAGATGTTACCCTTCAGGGAAATTACAAAGGATACAATGGATCTCTCTGTATTACTCCTTACAATTACATATGAATCTATAATTTTCTCAAAATAAAAATTTTAACTAAAAATTTTTTTTTAAGATGTTATTTATTTATTTGACAGACAGAGATCACAAGTAGGCAGAGAGGCAGGCAGAGAGAGAGGAGGAAGCAGGCTCCCTGCTGAGCAGAGAGCCCGATGTGGGGCTCGATCCCAGGACCCTGGGATCATGACCCGAGCTGAAGGCAGAGGCTTTAACCCACTGAGCCACCCAGGCGCCCTAAAAATTTTTTTTAAAACAATGAATAAGTTTGATCTATAGGTGCCTGGTTGGCTCAATCGGTTAAGCATCTGACTCTTGATTTAGGCTCAGGTTATGATCTCAGGGTCGTGAGTTCAAGCCCCATCGTGGAGCCTACTTAATAAAAAAAAAAAAAAAGAAAGAAAGAGAGTGAGAAGAGAAATTTTTAAATACTCAAAACCAAACAATATGAAGATACTCCATATTAACCAATATTCAAAGTGCGTGAAGATGCAGTGAAATGTGTTCTTTTGTGCTCTCGGCTCATAAAGTTAGTGGGAGTGTAAAAAATGGCAACTTGGCAACACATGATGTACAAGACTCCTATAACATGCTCATACTCCTGATGCAGTTCATTCCACTTCTAGGAATTAACTTAAGGAAGCCATCTACAATGAGGGCAAAGATCTGCATCCAAGATAGTCAGTGCAGCATTGTTTCTAATCGTCAAAATGAAAGCGTAAGCATCCTACGTGTCCTACTTTAGATTAGCCGAGTAACTCTTGGCACACACAGGGGATGAACTATCACGTAGCCAGGAAAAACAGCTTTGAAGAACAGTGATAAATGACATGAAGAAACACTTATGGAATAATCTTAAGTGAAAGGAGAGATGAAGAAGCATATTCCATACAATCTCAACTGTATAAAATATATAGAGAAGAAAACACCGTGAAGAAATATCTTAACATGAGTGCCTGGCTGGCTCAGTTAGTAGGGCATGCAACTCTTGATCTTGGGGTCATGGGTTCAAGTCCCATGTTGGATGTAGAGATTAGTTAAAGATAAAATCTTTTTTTAAAAATATGCTAACGCATTTGCAGCTATCTCTGGGTGGGAGGAGGTTGTCCTTTTCTTATTAAGCTTCTCTATATTTTCCAGTCTTTTTACAATGTGCTTGTAATAGTACTTAATGTCTTTAAAATGATCTTTACTTTTTTGTGTTAAAAAAAAAGAAAGCAGGGAAAATCAAACACAGAAAGTCAGAATGCAGCTTACAAAGTAAAGTTGCAAATGAGAGAAGGAGGAAGGAGAGGTCACCTGTAAATTCTGAGGAAAAGGGGTAGGCTCTCTCTTCACCCAGATTCTCACTTCCCTAGAAAAGATTTTGGAGAAAAAAAAAAACAATGTGGGCAGAAAAGCAAATGAAAAACAGTCTGATTTACTTTTTAACCCCTCTTTAAAGCAAACCAAAGTCTGATTTACTTTTTAACACCTCTTTAGAGCAAACCAGTGCTGCCATTTGTGATAACCCCAAACTGGAAACAACCCAAATGTGCCATCAACAGTAGAACGGGTAAATACATTGTGCTATGTTCACACAAGGGGTTATTATATAGCAATGAGAATGATCTACAATCCATATACAACAACATGGATGAATTTTACAACCGCAATGTTGAGTAAAAGGAGTCAGATTCAATAAAGTACTTACTGGATATTCCATTTACATAGAATACGAAAATTGATAGAACTGATCTAAGCTGTTAGAAATCAGAAGAGTGGTTCCCCTTTGAAGAGGGGGAAGTGACTGAAAGGCAGGATGAGGGGACTTTCTGGAGTGCTGGAAATGTTCAATTTCTTAACCCAGATGCTAGTGATGACATGGGGTGTCTAGTTTGTGAGAAAATATTGAACTGTGCACTTAGGATCTGTGTATTTTCTTTATGAATATTGTACATCAATATGAGGATTTGAAATTGAAAAAAAATAAATGGTGCTTGGAAGCATACTTGGAATTTATCTTCTTTTAATTGGATAAAAGTTCCTGAAAAGCTCACAGGCTTCCTAGAATTTTTATTAATAATTCAAGTCTCCCAAGCAGTGTTCCAGACAGAGCAGCATCTACTAACACATCTTGTGCTCCTTGTTCTGAAACCCACTTCCTGCTCTGGCTGGCTCCTCTTTGGACCCCGAGCTGTTTGCCTCTCTTGATGGACACAAAGGCATCCCCTGATTTACAATTAATAATTAGTTGTCACAGTTTGATGTATATAATATATATGGACATCAACACGACATCACATAGTGGGGCACAGCTTGGCCCAAAGGGAGGGAAAGTAAAAGGGGAAACAGAGCTTATTCAGAGAGGAGACACTCCTTACTGGTTTCTTTCTTTCTGAGGATCCTAACCCTGGCTCCTAAATCCAGCATCCCTGCTACCCACACTCCTGTCCGCACTCTATAATTACTAACATTTACTTGGTATCTGGGCTAAGCTCTGGGAACACAAAGATAAGTAAAAATATATCATTCTCTGACCTCATGGAGCTTATGGTCTATGGACAAGGCCTGACAAGAATCTGAACAAATTAGAAGTGCAAATGGTGATAAGAGCTATGTTGGTAAGATAGTGGTGCTAGGGAGGCACACATGTAATAGAGGACTCCAACCTAAACTGTTGAGTGTGGGGAGGGTAGAGTGGTTGCCAGTTGAGCTGAGCTTTATGGGATGAGTAAGATGAAAACCAAGCAAAGGAGCTCTTTGGGGATAAGAAGCCAGCAGGTGCAAAAGCCCAGTGGCAGAAGACAGTTGCCTACAAAGAAATTGAAAGACAGTTTGCAAAGCTAGATGGAACACAGGACACTATACAATATGGTGGGGGAAAGGGGTGGAGAGGTGTAAATGTGCTGGATATGATAGGGATCCTATCTGTGCTGTTTTTCAGTTTTCAGAGCACTTTCACAGACATGACCTCCTCAGAGCCTTGTACCACCACCATGAGTTAGAAAGAACAGGAGACGTTGTTCCCTATTTGCAGATGAGGAAGTAAATGCTCAAGGAGGTGACTTGTCACCAGCCACACAGTGAGGGAGTGGAAAAGCCCATGTTCACCCCTTGCCCTCTGACTCCTGGTCCAATGTTCTCCACTGTACACTGTCACTGCCTTCCCCTCTGTTTAGTGCAAGCTGAGACTTCCTCATGGCTCAGCCCTCAAATCCGAAGGCAAAGGCATCGGGGGTCACAGTTGGAGGGGATCTTGGGGATGGCCTTTTCTCTAGGACTCTCCCAATTGGCACTGGCATCTGGACAGAACTGAAGGGCCCCAGAATCTCTGGCTGAGCCTTCCCTGGTTTATTGTGAAACACAGGTTGGAATCCTCTCAGCTTGGACTTCACTGGTAGGAAAGAGCTTTGGGAATAAATGATGGCAATTCCTGCTTTTAATTCAGTTAGTCCAGAAGTCCCAGAATCTGCTTGGGGACACAGATCACGACGCCTCTGCAAAGCAGGCCACACCCTCTCATAGGAGGCTTCTATCAGCACATTCATTTGCCACAGGAACTTGCCTCCTATCTTCATGGCTGCCTGAAACAGAATCATTATTATGTGAAATGGCTTCTCCCATACTACAAAGCATTTGTAGATTTAGGTGAAAAAAAAAAAAACAGGTATCTCTTCTTACTTCCTCTAATTCTTCTGTCTTCTTAAGCTTTCAACCTCCTTCTGTGAAACTGAATTATTCTGCTATAAATTACGTGGAAAAATTAATGCATCCTCAACTGTGGGCCTTGAAAGAGCTCCCCTGCAACCCAACAAGTGATTCACAAAGGATGGAGCCTTTTGTTTAAAGCAAAGACCCGGTGTTAAAACCTTCATGTCGGAGGAAGAGCAAGATGGCGGGGGAATAGCAGTCTGAGACGACATCAGGTTGCAGGAGTTCAGCTAGATAGCTATCAAACCATTCTGAACACCTACAACTCAACAGTAGATTGAAGAGAGGAAGAGCAGCAATTCTAGAAAAAGAAAAGTGTCCACTTTCTGGAAGGTAGGACGGCAGAGAAGTGAATCCGAAGCCATAAGAAGATAGACCACAGGGGGAGGCGCCAGCTCCTGGCAAGTGAGAGAGCAGCGGAGCACAAAATCAGAACTTTTAGAAGTCTGCTCCACTGAGGGACATCACTCCAGAAGCTAAGCAGGGGGTGGACCCCTTGCGGGGACAGTGTGGTCTCAGGACCCGCGGGGTCATAGAAAGACTGAGGGTGTCTGAGTGCGGCAGAGCTCCCAGGTATCAGAGTGAGGAAGCCGGCTACAGAGACGGAGCTGAGCAGTGGGCTCTCAGCTCGGGGTACCTTAAACTATGATCCGAGGCACTTTTAGGCCACTGCTCTTTGAGCAAGGACCCCACAAGTGGCAGATCCACGGAGACCCACCTTCCTTCTCTGGGAGGAGCAGGACAGGAGCAAGCGGCAGGAATCTGCTGGGTTTGGAGACTCCAAATGGGGCCATGCACCTGTGATAGAAATGCTCGATCACAGGCCGGGTGAGCTCAGAGCGCAGCTGGAGACCAGGGAGACAGGAGTGACTGACTGCTTTTCTCTGAGGGTGCACTGAGGAGTGGGCCCTCAGCTCTCGGCTCCTACGGGCCAGCAATTGGGAGGCCGCCATCTTTATTCCCATCCTCCAAAGCGGTAGGGAAAGCCTTCAGGGAACAAAAGCTCTGAGAGCAAACCTGAGCAGATTACTTAGCCTGGCCCCTGGCAAGGGTGGTGCAATTCAGCCTCGGGCAAAGACATCTGAGAATCACAGCCACAGGCCCCTCCCCCAGAAGATTAGCAAGAACATCCAGCCAAGACCAAGTTTACCGATCAATGAGAACTACAATACATCAGAGCTATGGGAATACAGCACATAGAATTCATGGCTTTCCCCCCATATTTCTTTAGTCTTTCAAAGTTAATTTATTTTATTTTATTTTTTTCATATTCTATTTTTTAAATTTTTCCTCTTTCCTGTTTTAACATTTTTTAACTATTTTGTCTTATCAGTATCTTTTTAAAAATCTTTTTTTAATTTTCATTTTTATAGCCATATTCTATCCCTTCATTGTATTTAACCTTATTTTTTGTATACATATAGGTTTTTCTTTCTTTAAAATTTTGGGATACAGTTTCTTCTAACAGACCAAAACATACCCTGAATCTAGTGCATGGCTTTGTTCTAGTCTCCAGCCTGATCACATTCTTTCCTCTTTTTTTTTCCTTTTCTTTTTTTCAACAAATTTCTTATCTTATCAATTCTTTTTTTAGAATCATTTTAAATTTTCATCTTTACAGTCATATTCCATCCCGTCATCATGTTTACCCTTATTTTTGCAAAAATATAAGTTTTTCTTTCTTTAAATTTTTGGGAGGCAGTTTCTTCTAACAGACCAAAATACACCCAAAATCAAGGCTCTGTTCTACTCACCAGTCTAATGTGTATATATATATATATATATTTGTGTGTGTGTGTGTGTGTGTGTATATATACATCTTTTCTTTCTTTCTTTCTTCTCCCCCTGGTTTCAGGTCTCTTCTGATTTGGTTAGTGTATGTTTTTCTGGGGTCATTGCTACCCTTTTAGTATTTTGTTCTTTGACTCATCTATTCTTATCTGGATAAAATGACAAGGCGGGGGCCCCTGGGTGGCTCAGTTGGTTAAGCAACTGCCTTTGGCTCAGGTCATGATCCCAGGGTCCTGCTCATTGGGGAGCTTGCTTCTCCCTCTCCCTCTGCTGCTCTGTCTGCTGGTGCTCTCTCGCTTTCTCTGTCAAATAAATAAATGAAACCTTTAAAAAAATAAAAAATGAAATGAAATGAAAAGCAAAAAAACTCACTTCAGAAAAAAGAACAAGAGGCAGTACTAAAGTACCAATGGCTAGGGACTTAACTGATACGGAGATTAGTAAGATATCAGAACTAGAATTCAGAATGACTATTATCAAGTTGCTAGCTGGACTTGAAAAAATCATGGAAGATACTAGAAAATCCCTTTCTGGAGAAATAAAAGAACTAAAATCTAATCAAGTTGAAATTTAAAAAGGTATTAATGAGGTGCAATAAAAAATGGAGGCTCTTACTGCTAGGATAAATGAAGCAGAAGAGAGAATTAGTGATAAAGACCAAGTGATGGAGAATAAAGAAGCTGAGAGAAAGAAAGACAAACAACTACTGGATCACGAGTGGAGAATGTGAGATATAAGTGATGCCATAAGATGAAACAATATTAGAATAATTGGGATCCCAGAAGAAGAAGAAAGAGAGAGGGGCAGAAGGTATATTGGAGCAAATTATAGCCAAGAACTTCCCTAATTTGGGGAAGAAAACAGGCATCAAAATCCAGAAGGCACAGAGAATCCCTCCTCAAAATCAATAAACATAGGTCCACATCCTGTCATCTCATAGTAAAACTTACAAGTCTTAGTGACAAAGAGAAAATCCTGAAAGCAGCTTGGGACAAGAAGTTTGTAACATACAATTGTAGGGCTAAATGCCCCAATCAAAAGACAAAGGGTATCAGAATGGATAGAAAATAAAAAATAAGGGGCACCTGGGTGGCTCAGTGGGTTAAAGCCTCTGCCTTCAGCTCAGGTCATGTTCCCAGGGTCCTGGGATCAAGCCCCGCGTCGGGCTCTCTGCTCAGCAGGGAACCTGCTTCTCCCTCTCTCTCTCTGCCTGCCTCTCTGCCTACTTGTGATCTCTGTCTGTCAAATAAATAAATAAAATCTTAAAAAAAAAAAAAAGAGGAGGATATTCTCAGCACTAATTTAAAAAAAAAAAGAAAATAAAAAATAAGACCCATCAATATGTGGTCTACAAGAAACTCATTTTAGACCCAAGGACGCCTCCAGATTTAACGTGAGGGGGTGGAAAACAATTTACCATGCTAATGGACATCCAAAGAAAGCTGGGGTGGCAATCCTTATATCAGACAAATTAGATTTTAAGCCAAAGACTATAACAAGAGATGAGGAAAGACACTGTATCATACTCAAAGGGTCTGTCCAACAAGAAGATCTAACAATTTTAAATACCTATGTCCCTAACATGGGAGCAGCCAATTATATAAACCAATTAATAACAAAATCAAAGAAACACATGAACAATAATACAACAATTATTTTTATTAGTTTAATATAAAAGTTGCATTGGTACATATATTTAGGAGCAAGCTTTCTTACCACTAAAAAAAAAAGTTTTTAAAGATCTTTGTAAAAGTTGAAAATGTTTCATAACTGACATCCTTTCATGCAAGTAGTTGCTGGTTTAGTGACTTCAGGAACTTATATTTTTTCCCACTATGTTAAGGTATCTAGGGAAGATGTAAATATATCAAGAAGCAATGAAGTTATTTCTCTAATCCTACCCCAATATAGAAACATACATATTAAGGGGCTTATTTGCTAGATCATATTCCTAGTTTTAATGAAACTGGTCACCATTAGAAACAAATGCCCTCAAAAACCTATTTCTCAATGCAGGACATAAATCCCAGTGGTCAAGGCTATAGAGCAGTGACTTACTATGGTGCCAATAAAGAGGTAGTAACAAGACTTAATCACATGAAGGACGATGAGAGAAGCTGGAAAATGCAATCTTTAGTTATGTGGCCAGCTAGAAGTTGGTGCTCTGTTCGAGGCTTCAATAACTAGTAGAGAATCATCAGCAGATTCTTTCCATGAGGAAAAGTGCCCCTACTTCAGACTATAAATCTAATATGATCTTGATGCCAAAACCAGACATGAGAAATGAAAAGTAAGAAAAGAAAAATCACTGGCCAGATTACTCATGAACATAGAGGTAAAAGTAAATATAAAAAGTCCTAAGCAAAATATTAGCAAATGAATCCAACAGTATATAAAAAAGATAATATATTATGAAAAAGTTTTATTTATTCCAGAAATTTAAGAGTGGTTTAGCATAAAAATCTATAATTATGACATACCACATTAGCAACCTAAGGGATAAAAATAATAAAAGTTCTGTGACTATGTATGGTGACAGATGTTAACTAGGCTTATTATGGTGATCATTTCACAATACATATATACACTGAATCACTTATTTTGTATACCTGAAACTAATATCATATTGTAGGTCAATTATATCTCAATATAAAATAATGAATTAGGGCTCCTGGGTGGCTCAGGTGGTTGGGTGACTGCCTTCAGCTTGGGTCATTATCCCTGAGTCCTGGGATCGAGTCCTGTGCCGGGCTCCTGGCTCTGTGGGGAGTCTGCTTCTCCCTCTGACCTTCTCCCCTCTCACACTCACTCTCACTCTCTCTCTCAAATAAATAAATAAAATCTTTTTAAAAAATAAATAAATAATGGATTAACTAAGATGAGCATCTCAACTGATGAAGAAAAAGCATTTGGCAAATTTACTCAGCAACCTGGAAATAGAAAAAAAAATACCTTATTTAAGTATAAGTAAAGAAAATACTTTAAGTTAACTAAGAGTAACAAAACCTCTTCATTCTAATGAGAACATATAAGAAATGTAAAATCATTCCCATGAAAATAACAAAGAAGATAGAATGCCCGTTCTCACCACTTCTTGTTTAAACTATGTTGGAGGAACACCTGGGTGGCTCAGTCATTAAGCATCTGCCTTCATCGCAGGCCATGATCCCAGGGTCCTGGGATGGGGCCCCACGTTGGACTCCCTGCTCAGGGGGAGTCTGCTTCTCCCTCTGCCCCCTTCCCCTTTAATGCTCTCTCTCTCTCTCTCTCTCTCTCTCTGTCTCAAATAAATGAAAAAAATCTTTAAAAAAAGAATAAGAAAGAGCCATGAAAACACCATAGACAATTATATGCATCTTTGCTGTGAAAAAGTTCTAAAAGATACTAAGTCCTAAACAGTGATTATCTCTAGGGCCACATTTCTCAAACTCCAACATGTACACAAATTACCTGAGGACATTGTTAAAAATGTTAAAATTCCTACTGTGATTCAGTAGATGGAGTGTAAAGTCTAGGATCTGGCCTCTTAGACAAGCTCCCAGGCACTGACAGGCTGACTTATAAAGAGCTGACTTACATTTTCGGGAATTTTGTGGCTCCTTTATTAAGTACAGACATTATTTAAAATTAAATTACATAAGTTTATAATTAAATTGTATTTAACACAGAGACAATAACAACTCAAAACTCGCTCCCTAATCACATTTTGGATTTTACTATTATCTAGGCTCTTGAGGTCATATAGACAGACGATGGCGTCTGCGTGGTGGATATGCTATCTGGTCTCCTCTGGTCTCCTCTGCCCAATTTTTCATTGGGTGACATCACGTTGTCATTCAGTGACATCACATTGGCAGCATGAAAATGTAGCCATGTGTAGCCATGGTGGGAATATGGACACCATGTTCATCAGCTACAGATCAGGGCTTTCCTTCTCAAGCGTCAGATGTAAACATTTACCAGCACACCATTGCTCCCAGGCATAGAGCACCAGTCTAGGGTGTGCAACTGACATGGGGAGAAGTTTCAACAGTAAGAGGAGGAAAAAGTACAGAACAGAAGACTGTCAACATTGAATGCAAATTTGGGCACACTGAGGTTTCTGTATTCCTGGCCTGATCATGGCATTTAGGGCTCAGGAAGGGTTTGCCAGCTTTAGGAACAGATGAATGCCATGAAGAAGGGTTTCCACTGGAAAACACAGGATGACCCACCTCGCTTCTCACAGGGCCAGGGGTGAATGAGTTGGATGTGTGCTCTTGGGGGCCCCCCAGCAGGGGAAACCCACAAGTGGTCCTCCCGCTCCCTCCCGCCCCCACATTTCCTGTATGATTTGAGTTCCCGTATCTGGGAGCCAGTATTTACTTAACTCTGCCTCTGAAGTTCAGCAGTAACATTCAACAAGGAAAGGCCAAGGCTGCCCAAAGCACTGGCCAAGGAAACACCCAGCCAGGCCTGGAAGCAGACAGCAGGCGCCATGGCATGCTCCAGCAGCCATGGTCTGGGCAAGATGGGGCCCACACCCCCATCCCTTCAGCCTGCCCACCCACCACCAATCCTGCCTCCTGTCCCTTTCCCTGGATTTAGGCCCCCTCTCTCTAATTCCCAACCATCTCTTCTGCCCCTACCTCACCCTTCTGACCACCCTGGACAAAGTCCCTGACTAGGAGAATCATCTATCCCTCCAGCTCCAGCCTGATGGCTCCCTCGTAACCAAACCGAACTCTCTAGAACTGAGGTGGGAGCATGGCCTGGCTGGCCTGGCAGGCCATCTGAACGGACTCAGGTGAGCACTCCCTCCTTGTCATCCTCCAAAGCCCAGGTCCAGTTACTTTCTCTGGACCCCTGGAGGAGGCCACTCTGCTCCTGTGTTCTGTTAGAGCAATACATTCCGCAGTCCCACTCCCCATCCGGTGAACGTGCAGAGCCCCAACTTCATGCTGGCATCAGCGCAGGCGATGGAGATCCCGATGCCTACACCATCCTCTCAAAGAGCTTACACCTAGTGGTGGGAGAAAGTCAGTGAACAAGGGCCCCGGACTGGTCGTTTGTAGGCTAACACTCATATGTTGAAACCCGAACCCCTAGTGTGATGGCATAACCAGGAAGATAGCCCCCCCAGGAACTCCATCTGCTGGCCCCTGAAACAAATATAAGTTGGTAATAAATGCTAGAAAGCACATCAAGTAGGGTAAAGCAGGTGGCAAGGGATGGGGCCAGTGATATTTACAGAGGGTCGTCAGGAGGTCCTCTCAGAGAAGATGATGCAGGAGAAGAGGGCTGTGTGAGGGAAAAGTCTTGGAATATCCAAGAAAAAATAGCCAAGGCCAAGAGACCTGTGCACAAAATGGTGGGAGCTGAAGCGAGAGACTTGAGGGCCCAACCACATAGGGTTATATGAACTCCTGAAGGAATGTGAGGTTTAATCTGGAAGAGATGAGGAACTACTGGAAACTTCTGAAAGGGGCAGTGTCATGACCTGATTTATGGTTTAAGAGGGTCCTTCTGGGTGGTCTGTTGAGAACAGACTATGGGTAAGAAGCTGAGGGTACAAAACACGGAAAATCTTAGGGAGCCTCGGGTGGTGGCTTAGACCAGGAGAATCAGAATGCCAGAATGCAAGGGTGGATTCTGGGTAGATTTTGAAAGTTGATCCAACAAGATGTGCTGATGAATTCTTCACAGGGTGTGAGAGAGAAGGGTTGAGGCTGACCCTGGGGTTTGTGACTTAAGTGGCTGGAGTCTGCATTGTATCACGCCTTGAAGGCAGAAACTGTGTCTTATTCATCTTCACCGTATTCTCAGGGATACAGAATGGGGACAATGGCTGGTGCATGATAAGGGAGAGAGGAAGAGAGCCAGGAAGAGAGGGAGTCTTGAGGGAACGGGTAGACAGAGGAAGAGTATTTATGCCGTTGAAATTTCTAAAGTACTGCCTAGTGACAAATAATTCACAGAATGACCCAAAGATGTCTGGCAGCTTGCTGCGCCCTTCTCAAAAGAATTCTTTTATATATATAATATTATATATAAAAAATATATATATTTGTATATATTATTTATTTATTTATTTATTTGACACAGAGAGAGAGCACAAGCAAGGGGAACAGGAGAGGGAGAAGCAGGCTCCCCACTAGGCAAGGAGCCCAATGTGGGGCTCGATCCCAGGACCCTAAGGTCGTGAGCTGAGCCAAAGGCAGATGTTTAACCCACTGAGCCACCCCTCAAGGGTATTCTTATATCTATCTGTCCTCCCGACTTCCCAGTCCAACACCCAAGCTTAAACAAAAGCAATGCTCTGGCAACTAGCCTGCTGAGAACTGGTTTACCATTTTGACTTCACCATCGGGTTCACCTTCACGTGGTAAAGCTAGAGATCTGACTGCTGTAACAGGTAATCCAAATAACCACGCTGTAAATGAGAGAAAAAGCATTTCTCCCTCATGCACTAGTCTGTACACAGGAGCCCAAAGCGCTACAGCAGCTCTGCATGGCAGGAGACCCAGCACCATCTCCATGTTTGCTCAGCCATCCCCAGGCTGGGGAGAAGGGAGGGCAGGGTGGTGGTGGTGGGAGCTGGCCATATCTCATGGTCTCAGACAGCTGGTCACCACATCCGGGCTCTGGAAGGAAGAGGAAGGAAGTGGCAGGGGAGGGAAGGGGTGTAGAAGAGAGAGTTCTGCCCTTTAAGGACATATCCAGAAATTGCACCCAACACTTCTTTCATTCTTTGCTTTGTTTAAATAAAGATTTATTTATTTATTTTAGAGAGAGAGTGCCAGCAGGGGGAGGGACAGAGGGAGAGGGAGAGAGAGAATCCTCTAGAAGACTCCCCGCTGAGCATGGAGCCCCATGGGGGGCTCCATCCCAGGACCTTGAGATCATGACCTGAGCTATAACCAAGATCCAGCTGCTCAGCCAACTGAGCCACCCCGGCACCCCTCCTCCCCCACTTCTGCTCATATCCCATGGACTGGAGCTTGGCTGTGTGACCAAAGGGTCTGGGAAATTAAGGCTTAATTCTGGGCAGTCAAGTTCCCAACTAAAATCCAATGGCTATGGAAAAAGGGAAGGAGAATGTGTGGCCAAGTGGCACTTCTGCCACATAGGTTATCCAAAAGAGCTCCATCTGACCTAAATGTCAAGATCCCCCCTCCCCTCTTTGGATAGGACCCAGCTCAATTCTTTTCATTTTATAGACAGAATTTTTCAACATATGGCCCATCTTCACCTGTAAAATTATACTCCAACTTTACAACACCCAGTGAGGTGTGTGGTTTTATCCGACTTAATCTATAAGAGAACTGGACCCAGAAAGGCAGGCATGTTTGCTCCCAGGCAAGGGCTGATGGACATCTGGGATTTGAATTCAGACCTTCTCTCCAGATTCTCAGCCCTCACTTCTCACTAACAGGCCACTAAATGGGTAATCATTGTGATGTGAGGGAGAGGTGAGCCCTGGCACTCAAACCACACACTAGAGTTTTCCAGGAAAGGCCCCTGCTAAAGATCCATGTGGCTTGATAGACCCAATGGTACCATTCTTGCTGAAGAAGAAAAGTCCCTCCAGCTCTGCACATCCATGTATGTGACAAGAGACAGAGGAGTAGAACTGAGTAGCCAGGACCACCCCTGGGCCCCAGAAGGATTCAGCCAACATCCCCAGTGCCAACACCCTCCTTGTCTATGGCAGCAACTGGGAATATTGGTTGGAGGCTGTGCCACACCATTGTTGAATATTTTTAATATCACTCCTTATAAGCTCTGTTCTTGGTCAGTCCCAAGGTGTCCTGTCATCTTGGAGAGCTCTCTTAGCTTCAGGTCACACTTCTGTGCAAGAGAATGAGTCTATCGTAGCCCTCCCCACCACCCCCAGTCAGTGAGGGGACAGCCCTGAAGACACTGGGACAACAGGAGAGGTGACAGCCAAGTTTCTCCCCAGGCTTCTCTGAACCCACAGCATTTTCCTCCCCAGCATGCTCCCTCCCATGCCCACAACCGCTGCACCCCAACTTCCACTCCCAAAGCTACAGCTTGCCACCCCCTGGCCTGCAGACCCAGCCCACTCCTACAACGTGGGGCAAGCTTGGAAGAATGGGCAGAAATCACAGGGCTTAGAGTATCAGAGAAGAGAAGCCTTCAGAGACCATTGATCCCAGAGCCTCAGCGGCCCCAAATGGCAGAGTCTCAATGAGGGCACATGATGTGTGGGGGGCGCCCCCTCAAATTCTTGGCACGTGACCTGACCCCGAGGCCACCGGCTGGCTTTGATGCCAACTCTGCCACTGAGAGCTGGATGACCTCAGCCGAACGAGGCAGCCTCTCTGGGCCTCCATGTTCTCGTCAGCAAAATGCTGATAGTGAGAGCCCTAGGAGGGGGCGTTGTGATGACGAAATGAGTTTCCACAGCTGCTTCTCAGCATTCAGGGTTGTGCTGCTCCGTGAAGTGGCTGTACACCAAATTAGCAAAGATTAAACCGCTGCCCCTGGGGACATACAGGAAGGGCTAGGCTCCCTCGAGCGGTCACACTTCCATCAGCCCGGCCGTACAGAGCCTGGCTTTGGGTGTGAACACACTTGACGTGACACCTGTTGTCAAGGTCGTGTTGTCCTGTGACCTCACAGCTGACAGCACGACGACTCATGTCCCGGTGAAGCGTCTCCAACACACCTACCTTCCTCGTCGGGCACATGACGGCCTTCTGGAGCTTAGGAGCACACTAGACAGCACTTCAGCGCTAAACTAGGGGGGACACTTTCATTGTTCTTTATTTTAAGTGTAATTAGCACGCACTGCTGTACTAGTTTCAGGTCACACTGTCTGTTAATTCCACCGTACATTACTCAAGGTGCATGGCGAGAAGCATGGTCACGGTGTGTCACCATACGTCATTGCAATATTGTTGACTCGATTCTCTACACTGGACTTTTCATCTCCATGACATTTATTTTATAATAAGAAGTTTGCACCTCTTAATCCCTCTTCTCTAGGTCACCCAACTCCCCACTCCCTCCCCTCTGGCAAATACCACTTTGTATTTAAGAAGTTGTTTGTTTGGGGGGCGCCTGGGTGGCTCAGTGGGTTAAAGCCGCTGCCTTCGGCTAGGGTCATGATCCCAGGGTCGTGGGATCGAGCCCCATATCGGGCTCTCTGCTCTGCAGACAGCCTGCTTCCTCCTCTCTCTCTCTGCCTCTCTGCCTACTTGTGATCTCTGTCTGTCAAATAAATAAATAAAATCTTAAAAAAAAAAAAGAAGTTGTTTGTTTGTTCATGTGTTTTGTTTTTTAAATTCCACACAGAAGTGAAATCATGCCATATTTGTCTTTCTCTGCCTGCCTTCTCTCACTTAGCATCATCCCCTCTAGGTCCATCCATGTTGTTGCAAATGGCAAGATTTCATTCTTCTTTATGGCTGAGCAATATTTCATTATGTATACCACAACTTCTTTATCCATTCTTCTATAGATGGACCCTTGGGTTGCATCCATATCTCTTCTACTGTAAATAATGCTGCAATAAACATAGGGTGCATTTATCTTTTCAAATTAGTGTTTTTGGTTTCTTTGGGTAAATACTCAGAGTAGAACTACTGGATCAAGTGGTAGTTTTATTTTAAATATTTTTAGGAGTGTCCATACTGTTTTCCATAGTGGCTTTACCAATTTGCATTCCAATGAACAGTGCTTAAGAGTTCCTTTTTTCCCACATCCTCGCCAACACTTGTTATTTCTTATCTTTTTTATTTTAGCCTTTCTGACAGGTGTGAGTTGACACCTCATTGTGGTTTTGATTTGCATTTCCCTGATGATTAGTGATGCTGAACATCTTTTCATGTGTCTGCTGGTCATCTGGATGTCTTCTTTGGAAAAATCCTCCTTTGGAAAGATCCTCCTCCCATTTTTAAACCAAATTGTTTGGGTTTCTGTGTGTGTGTGTTGATGCTGACTGTTGTAAGTTCTTTATATATTGTGGATTTTAACCTGTTATTGGCTATGTAACTTGCAAATATCTTCTCCCATTCAGCAGGTTGCCTTTTTATTTTCCTGGTGGATTCTTTTTTTTTTTTTTTTTAAGGTTTTATTTATTTATTTGTCAGAGAGAGAGAGAGAGAGAGCGAGCACAAGCAGGCAGAGTGTCAGGCAGAAGCAGAGAGAGAAGCAGGCTCCCTGCTGAGCAAGGAGCCCGATGTGGGACTCGATCCCAGGACCCTAGGATCATGACCTGAGCCAAAGGCAGCGGCTTAGCCAACTGAGCCACACAAGCGTCCTTTCCTGGTGGATTCTTTTGCTGTGCAAAACTTTTTATTTTGGTGTAGTCCCAGTAGTTTATTTGTGCTTATGTTTCCTTTGCCTGCAGACCCAGCTAGGAAAATGTTGCTAGGGCTGATGTCAAAGGGCTTACTGCCTATGTTTTCCTTCAAGAGTTTTATGGTTTCAGGTCTCACATTCAGGTATTTAATTCCTTTTGAGTTTGTTTTTGTGTATGGTGTAAGACAGTGATCCACTTTCATTCTTTTGCACGTAGCTGTCCAGTTTTCCCAACATTCAGGGGCATGTGAAACTGTGAAATAACCAAAAAAAGCACAAAATCATGAACAACATGGCACCAAAATGCCACAAAAAGGACAGTAGGAGCTGAAACAAGAAGGTGGACCGTCGCCTTGTCTGACCTCAGCTGGGAGCACGCGCACCAGGCAGCTCAAATGTCTCCCCGCATGCTCTGGAATGTCTGTGAAAACACCATGAGTATTGATTTGGGGAGTTACACATAAAATGTGAGTAAGGAGGCGAATTTGCAAATATGGAATCCACACATAGGGTGGGTCAACTCTATAGAGAAAGCCCTCAGAATTGTGCCTGGTGTGTAGAAAGCACTTCATAAATAGCATTACTCTGTACGCCTCACAGTGTCTGTGAAATGGTTCCTCCCATTTCACAGATGAGGAAAGGGAGCATCTGGGAGGCTGAAGGACTGGACTCGGGCCACATAACTGGCCAGCGATGGACCCAAGTGTAGGCCCAGCCTATTTTCTATGCTGCCTAGAACCCAGGGCCCCTGCTCCTTCGACCTGGCCTCTGCACAGGCAGAGGGACACTGGCTGAATACGACACACAGGCAAAGCAGCTGCCACCCCACACAAACAGAGCCCCCGTGTTTACACAAGAGCTTCCTTTCCCAAACCTCCTCAACTCTGAGATGCCTTAGGAACAAAGAGGTTGCTGGGCTTCCTGCTCCAGGCCACGGCATTCCTCCCTTCTGGCTGTGGCTCTCCCATGCCTTTTCTCCTCCTTCTGCCTCAGCACTGTCCAGCCCGTGCCAGCCACCAAGGCGGCCTGGCAGAAAGACTTGGGGGCCAGCAGCTGATGACAGGTCTTCTCAGTTGGCCTTACCTGACCAAGAACAGAAGCCCCGGGAGAAAGGAAAGCAAGAAAGGGCGGTGTGGAGGTGGAGAGGCCTGGGCCCAGGGACCCCAAAGAGGCTCTCCACAGAATAGGGAGCAGAGGGGAGGCCGGGCAGGCAGAGGGGCAAAGGTGAAGGGCATAGCTGCCCAGCAGAACAGACAATGAGAAAGGCCCCGGAGCCCACATCCCAGTGGGTCTACAGCAAACCAGCACCCATCTGGACCAGTGAGGTAACCCCACCACACTCCTGGGCCCAGGATTCTCGGAGCGGGCCCAGGAGTGGGATTCAGATCCCCTCTGAAACATGGGAGGGCATACCTTTCTGCATTTCTGTCCACCTTGTTACCAGGGGTCAGTAAGCCATGGCCTGTAGGCCAAATCCAACTGGTGGCCTGTTCATGTACCACTCACGATCTCAGAATGGTTTTACACTCTTCAAGGGTTGAAGAGAGTGGGAGGAGGAAGAGGACATGACGCCATATGTCACCCACAAAGCCTAAAATATTTACTTTTTGTAGGAAAAGTTTGCCAGCCCCAAACCAGATTGACCAGACGTGGGGGCCCTACACTCACCCATCACTGGTCAGTGGTCTTGGGTATGTTTTCTCACCTCTATAAAGCTCAGTTTCAGCAGCTGTACAGTAGGGGCAGTAACCCTATGTCCTGGGTTGTGAGAATTCAATCAGGCATCATCTGTGCTATGCCCACAGCCCAGAGCCCCAGGCTCCTGCATATAGCCGTGGCAGTGGTGCTGTGTGGCAATGTGTGGTGGGAAAATAAGGGAATGGGTCCTGACTGATGGACCATCCTCATGTCACAGAGAAGTGGACAAACTAGAGCATGGGAGAGTGACTCATCTGAGGCCAAAGAGCTAAAAATAGGATGTCACCAGGACAGCTTTCCATAGACTCATGAATGTCCCTGTGTCTCCCCACCCACTGCCCCTTATAGCCCTGCCCCCTGCCTTTCTCCGACCTCTGCCCTGGGTCCCTCTCTCACAGGACTCTGCTCTGAGCAAGAAGCTAGTTGACTTCTTCCTCTGCCGTATTAGCCGTCCAGAGCTCCAGCGATTTCATATCCCAGAGTATTTTCATTTGACAGGAAACTCCTAGACCCCCAGACAATCACAGATATTTATCTCTAATTATGTCATGTCAGCACAGCGATGGGCCTTTGGAGCTATGCTGAAAATCATGGATGGCCACTTCCATCCAAAAAGCACCCTTTTACTTTCCCACGTTCCTTCCAACATCAGGATGAAAATCTGGCCAGCCAGGGCCTTGCCTCTCCGAACAACTATCCAAATTCAGTCTCACATGTTGAGCTCACCATCTGCAGTCAAATGCTCTACCACTGAGCTATACCCCCAAGAGCTCACAATCTGGAACAGACAGAAGAATGCAGGTTCATGACATGGCCATGGAGTTTGGTGCAGCTCTGGGGCAGCTGGTGCTTCGAGGCCTCTGAACATGGGGTTCCCCTCTCCCCAGCTCCTGGTGCTTAAAGGAGGCATGGTCTCTCGGAGGTCCTGTGAGGGGACCCCGGCCAAGCCATCTTTTGTGATTACCAGTACCTATATTTTATAAGATGAGGAAGTCCCCAAACAAGGTTAAGACACTTGTGATCTATTTTAAATATTTACACTGCAAAATTTACACGTTCATCCTGAATAATGCAACCTCGTACTGCTAATGGACAGAATACTTCCCGGGTTTATAACAAATATTTACTTCTCCAGAACTCTGAGACAAAAAGGCCCAATGGTAAGCTAGATGGAAGTTTAACGTTGAACAGTTTGTTGTTGTTCTGTCGCTGTGTCTCTGTGTCTAATTATAGCGTCACTTATTGGGAGATGAGGTCCATGGAAAGGAGACCCCAGCCACCCAAGCTCTGGCCTTCTTCTCCAGAAGCAGAGCCCAGGTGGCTCTCCCAACACTGGGCTGTGCTGAGTGGCTGCTCACCCCTGATCCTGGACCTCGACTCTTCTCTTACATCAAGCCCACCTCAGAGGCCACCAGCTTCTCATGGCCAGGTGCAGATTTTTCTGATGCAGGACACCTGCAATCAGCCTGCTCTGCCCTCCCTCCCCTCCCCCTGCTTCTAGGAGGGTCCCCAGCTTCATCTCCTCATAGTGCTCAAAGAAATAACTCCTAAGTACAGTATTGGAAAGGGAGAGTCAGTTTACAAGAGACAAAACTTACCTCAGCTGGGTGACCAAGGTCAACACCAACAGGCACAGGTCATGCTGACAATACTATACTCTTGATATGTAATAAACCAACAGGGACAGGTCATGCTGACAGTATGCATTCTTGATGCATAATGCAAATGGCACTTTACCCTTTTGCTCTTCCTCCCCAAAAGGCATAACCCTAGCCCCGTTGTGAGAAAAATACCCGACAAATTCTAATTGAGGAACATTCTGCAAAATTCCTGACCATACTAGTCAACGTTGTCAAGGTCATCAAAAACAAGGAAAGTCGGAGAAATGGTCACAGCCCAAAGAAGCCTAAGGAGACGTGACAACAGAATGTAATGGGATATCTTGGAGCAGAAAAGAGACATTAGGAAAAAAATAAGGAAATCTGAATGAACTGTGGACATTACTTAATCATCACGTATAGATATTGGTTTTTGAATAGTGATGTATGAGACTCCTAATGCAGGAGGTCTGTAACAGGAGAAACTGGGCACGGGGTACACGGGAATTCTCTGTACTACCTCGTCAACAACAGTTCTAGAAATCTAAAAATATTCTAAAATAAAAAGCTTAAAAAAAAAAAAAAAGAAAGACCCCTCTATGCTTCCGTTGCCTTCCTAGGAACAGGAAGGGGGGCGATACCCACAGAATCTACTTCATGGAACTATTGACAAAATTAGTATGTAAAGCTCTTAAGCGGAGCCTAAATCAGAAAATGTTTGTTGTGATGTTAGTATTTTGTGCAGACGAGAGATAACATCCAGAAGGAGGGCTGCCCCAACATGGAGGGAGCTGCGTGGTCAGAGGCCTCCCAACCCGCTCCCACCCCAGCCCTTCCCAGGTCACACCACAAAGATGGCCATCGTGTCCCGAAGAGGATGGAGTCCAGGAGAGGAAGAGGAAGCAGGCGTCTGGGAGACCTCCCATGAGTGACCACACTCAGGAGCCTCCTTGGAATGCGGTGGCGGGGGCGGGGGGGGGGGGGGTGACGGGAAGTACAGGGTGTTGCTGTGCCTTCTACAACGGCATCCTGGTCTCCGTGTTCATGACCCGGGACACTGGAGAGCACAATGGCCGGAAGAGCTAGTCATGGCCCAGCAAACAGACAGTGTCTGCCGCCTCCCCTCGCCGCCCAGGAGATCTGCTCACCAAATCCTGCTGAAGCAATCCATCTGGAACAGTGGACGCAGCAGGTCCCCCAAATAAACCATCCAGTAACCTGGGCCTCCAGCGCCCCCAGCAGCCAGGTCGCCGCAAGGCCATCTCACAGCAGCCAGACCCGTGGGGGCCTTGCCACAAGTAGGCTTTCTCTGAGCCTACCCCTTAGCATTTATGGAACACCGTCTGGGAGCAAGTCCCCAAAGGGCAGGGCCTTCCCGACAGGTGGCACAGAGGTGTGCCAGGCCTGAACCAAAAGTCACAATAGTGGATGTGAATTCCGCTGGATCCCCGATTCACTGTCACCCAACTTCTCAGTGTCTTGGCTTCTTCTCTGTCGCCGGAAGAAACACCACCTATGATGAATGTCTCAGAGCCTGGGAAAAGCACAGGGAATCATGTGGAGGAAGGCGTTCCGTGAACCTCAAAGCACACAGCTTTCTTGCTCCCACAGCACCTGCCTAGCTCTCCATGTCAGGCGTTTTGTACTACAAAGGACTTCACCTAGGGACACCCCCCCCCGCACACCCACTCTCTCTCCCTCAAAAAAAAAAGTGTCTTATTCAACACCCTTGATACCGTCTCTCCCTACCCCAGTCTACACTATCACCAAGGCTATTTTCCCCACCAAATGCTGACTGAGCCACACCCCTACCATATCAGGCAGACTGCCAGGGAGAAACGGAGGGAACAACCACAGGGGTCTTCTAAAGAGAGTCTAAGGGACGCCTGCGTGCCTCAGTCAGTTGATCGTCTGCCTTTGGCTCAGGTCGTGATCCCAGGGTCCTGGGATCAAGTCCCACATCGGGTTCCTTGCTCAGTGAGGAGCCTGCTTCTGCCTCTACTGTTCTCCCTGCTTGTGCTCTCTTCCTCTCTCTGACAAATAAATAAAACCTTTTTAAAAAAAAAAGATCTAAAGAGAGTTTAATGCAGGGTTAAGTGAACCGACCAGAGGTGGAGATGGCCCTGGGGACTAGCCCCGTGGGAACCCTCCACCTTCCTAAGCCTGAGGGTCAGAGAAAGAAGCCAAATTACCAGAGCCAAGGAAAACCAGAGCTGTGGGCCACAGAGGGACGCCGCCACTGCCTGGAATGTGACAAGGCAACAGGGAGATAAACACCCCAACCCATCTCTCCTCCCACCTTCCAGCAGGGGGTCAGGGAGGGTAGGTGAAGCAGCTATGGAGAGGGCGAGAAGAGGGTAGAGAGTGGGTGGGCTAGCAAGAAGTGGGCAAGGAGAAAATAACCAGCACACACTCACATTCTAAGGAGGAAGTCCAAGTTCATGAGTTGGACACAGTCTGGCCACACTCTCTCCCTACAACCTAGGGGTTCCCACTAGTGCGCCCACCACCCGCACGCCGAAACCCACTACCCCAGACTTGCAAGGCCCTCTCCTGACTTCTTACCTTGTCAGGTGCTATTCCCTCTGCTTACATTACACCTTCTCCACACCCCAAGCTCTCCCTTCTTTATACGTCAAAGTCCCATTCATCCTTCTCCGGTGGCACCTCCTTCACGCAGCCTTGACCAAGTCCCACACTCAGAGCATCTCCTGCGCTCCCACAGCCTCCTCCAAAGACTCCGTCAGAGCAGCTGTGCCCTTGTTCTGGGGCGGTTTGCTGGTCTACCTCGCTTTTCAGGCCGTGAGCTCCTTGAGACTGGGGATTGAGTCTCTTCCTCTCTCCATTCTTGGCCTAAACACAGTATCAGGCACATCGTCAGTCCATAAATACTCATCGCATCTAAGAATTGAAGATGAGGAGAGGACTTTCATTTCCTTCTAATTCTCACCCCCACCCCTATTTTTTTGCTCCCACAGCAGAGAAGCAGAGTGGGGGGCAAGAATGAGAAAGAGGAATGTGTACTCCAGTTTCCAACCACTGCTCTTCACTCCCAATCCAGCCCCAGGCTCTGCCTGACCTAATACAGGAAGCCTTCCTCCTTGACCTTTCTATTACTGGACAAGTCCAGGTTTGAGTCGAGTGGACCTAAAGAAACAGCTTTGTCCCCCCAGGCCACTGCCCTGTCCCCAGCACTTTTGGTGGTAGCATCCACCCCATCCACAAGAGGTCCTAGCCATCTGGTGTGGTCACAAGGGGCGCTCTACTGCCCCTGCTTAAAAGCACTTTTTGTCATAGCGTGTCTGATGGGGCCGGGGTGGTGGGGAGACAAGACTCACCCATTGACAATGTGTACCAAGTGCTCCAAAGGACCAGGCACAGAGGACACAGCCCCGGATGAGCACAGAAGGCCCCTGCTTCCCGGACCTACAGGCTCGTGGGGGAGAAGACGCTGACAAGTAATTGTTCACATACTGTGCAGGGACTGTAGAGAAGGGGGAGGAGGCCGCGGAGGGAAGGAGCAACCAAGAGAACAGATGGAATGAAAGAAAGCCAAAAGCAGAAGGATCCTCACAAACCAGCTCCTCTTCTCTCTTCTGCTTAAAACTCCAGAACTCAAGGGACTGGGAGAGAAAGAATTACCAGCCAGGATGAGTATTGTATCTGTTTCCTGGGGCTGCTGGAACCTACCACAGGCTGGGAGGCACCGAACAACGGAACCTATTGTGTCATGGTCCCAGGAGCCAGGAGTCTGAGAGGAGGATGTGCACAGTGTTGTTTTTTATGGAGGCTGCGAGGGACAGTGTCTCATGCCTGTCCCCCAGCTTCTGGTGGTTGGTGGGCCATCACTGGTGTTCCTTGACTTGCAGATGGTATTCTCCCTGTGTCTGCACAATGTCTTCCCTTTGTCTGTTGTCTCTTCCTTTCACAGGGTGTGTGTGTGTGTGTGTGTGTGTAACATACATAACAACAAATTTAACTATTTCAACCATTCTGAAGCACAGAGTTCAGTGGCATTAAGCACATTCACAATGATGGGCAACCATCACCACCATCCACCTCCAGAACTTTTGCATCTTCCCAGACTGAAATTCTGTCCCCATTCAACACTAACTCCCCATTCCCCACTCCCCTAGCCTCTGGGAGCCCCCCCTCTGCGTGCAGTCTCTGAGTCTGACTATTCTAGGTACCTCCTAAGTGGAACTATACAATGTCTATCCTTTTGTGTCTGGCTGATGGCACTTAGCATGATATCTTCAAAGTTCGTCCCTGTCTGCATGGCATTCTTTTTATGAGGACACAATCATACTGGATTAGGGGACCTCTCTAGCAGTATGATCTTATTTTAACTTGACTGATTATATCTGCAATGACCTGATTGCCAATTGCAGTCACATTCTGAGGTCCTAAGGGGTGGGGACCTCAACGTATGAATTCAGGGACAACAGTTCAACCCATACCAGATATGCACTGATCCAGACAGAGATGGGCAATACAGAAAAGTCTCCCCTGATGGGCAGAGTGGGAGTGGTGGATGAGTAAGCTCCTGTTTTGTTGACCCCTAATCCTGCTATACTCCTGACAGGGGCCACTTCCCTGGCGCATTTTCCCAAGCTGGCTGACTCACTGCACAGGAAGGGACGGGCAGGAATGGCTGGCTGCTGAGCCAAGGACCCTTCACCTCTGGCTAGGCCTGGCATGGCCTCCTAGGGAGTCCCACTCATCAGCATCCCCCCCCACTCTGTGTCCCGCCTGGACGGTGGGTGCCCACTTAGCCCTCAGAGGGAGGCCAAGGGGGTCCCTTTCTCCCTTGACAATGTCCTTATGCAGGGGCCCAGCTGTCCCAGCCCAGAGGCTTCCGCTGCAAGTCATACCCATCCACACAGACGAAGCACTCCCTTCCTTTCCAGCAAATATGTATTAACACCCACTGAAGGCCTGATCCAGGCCTTAGAGATGGAGCAGAAAATAAAAGAAACAGCCATTGTGCCTGCGAAGCTTACGTTCAAGTGGAAGGAGACAAAGACTAAACAAACCAATGGGCACCAAGGCAGGTGGTGACAAGGGTGATGGAGGGAACGAAGCCCGGGAGGACCATAGGGAATGGGTTGCGCTAGGCTGTGTCCTTTGTAAAGTCAAGAAGCCATCCAATAGCAAAGGTCCAGAAGAAGGAGGGGTCCTGAGGAAAGGCATCCAGGCTGAGGGAATAGCACAGGTGCAACATACACTGCGGGCCCTCGGGAACTGGGGTTCACCCTGAGGAAGCAGTGGGGTGGGGAGGAATGAAAACAAAATGCCCCATGCCCTCAAGGCACTTCCAGGCAAGGTTTGGAAGTGGAGCCAACCCCAGAGGTGGAATTCATGCTAAACAGACTTGGAACCAAGCTTGCCTTGAGAGAGATGAATGTGGTCTGCCAGGCCTGGGGAGACACCGCAGGTCTCAATTTAGAAGCTCAGTGTTCTGTGTCAATGTTGGTTTGAGACTCTTTGTTCCAAAGGGGGTTGTTTGTTTGTTCATCTTAGATTTAAATTGGGAGGGAAAGTCCAGTCATCTCTGGGTTAACCACTTTTGCCTCGCAGCTAACCCCATGCCATGCAAGGCAGGACACAGTGTGTATGTGTGTGTCTGTGTGTGTGTGAGCGCATACACAGGCATGCAGAGAGCAGTGTATAACACCCTCCCCAGCTGGCCTCTTGGGCCAAAAATTTGCAGATCTGGTCAAGTTCAGGAGGAGAGGGGTGCAGGGGCATGGTCCAGGGCCAGAGCTAAAACGAAGGAAGCGCTTCCATGCCAAGTAAAAGTATTAGCATCTGTGGGTTCCTGTGGTGGAGAGAGGAGTTTCGGGCTGTCACCAAGCTCAGTGAGGCCAGAGAAGAGGGGAGCACTGGGCCGGCCTCAGCTCTCAGCAATGAGAGAGGACAGTGCTTCCCTCAGAGAGGAAAGAGGCTGCTCCCACTGGGAAGCAAAGCAGAGAGAAGGCCCTGGCGGGGCAGGAAGGGCTGAAGGCAGACTGCCCTGCAGCAGAAGATTCCCTGGAGGCCCGCCCATAGGTCAGTGCCCTGCACTCCCCACTAGCCGGGGAGGGTGGGGGGGGCCCAAGCCTGGTGGTGGGTATTATGGAGGGCACATATTGCATGGGGCACTGGGTGTGGTGCATAAACAATGAATTCTGGAACACTGAAAAGAAATTAAAAAAAAAAAAAACCCAGAAGGTGTGGCCTGGAACGGGAGAGAAGGAAAGCCAAATTTACTGGACTTTACTATGTGTGGGATATTTTCCATAGGGTTCCGCAATGATCCTGAAATGTAGGTGTTTTGTTCCTTTTCTACAGATGATGAAAACAGAAAAGACTCACACAACCCCGGGGCCCACCCAGCAAGTAAGGGCCCTCCCACACCCAACCTTTCTGCCACCCCCACACTCATGTAAAAGGCAGAAGAGCTGCTGTATGGAAGGGGAAGCAAACTCATTCCATGCAGGCCCAGAAGGCAGAACATGGACTCGGTTACAGGCTAGGTGCAAACTTTTCCAACAGCCACAACTACCCCATAGGAGGGGGCGTGGCCTGAGGAGGGAGTGGGCTCACACCAAGCTGACTACTGGGTCACTAGGGGGGACCCTGGAGGTCCTCATCCCTCAGAGAAGCTATGCCATGTGGGAGCAGCACGGGAACCTGCCAGGGTCCCCTCGTGCCCTTGATCTGCCAGACACTGTGCTCAATGTGTTGCATGCCCTGTACGATTTAACCCTCAAAGCAACGCTATGAGACAGGTGCTCTTATTACTCCCCTTTATTTCTTTTTTTTAAGATTTTATTTATTTATTTGAGAGAACAAGAGCAGGGTAAGAGGCAGAGGGAGAAGCAGACTCAAGCCGGGTGGGGGCAGAGGCGGAGGGAGAGGGAGAAGCAGACTCCCTGCTGAGCAGGGAGCCCAACGCAGCCTCCGTCCCAGGACTCCAGGATCATGACCTGAGCTGAAGGCAGATGCTCAACCGACTGAGCCACCCAGGTGCCCCTTCTTACTCCCTTTTTACAGATAAGGAGACCGGATCAGAGAGGTGATGTAACTTGCCCAGAATTGCACAGCTTGTGTGTGGCAGAGCCAGGACCCCAGCCCAGATGGGTGAGATTTCAGAGCCAGTGTGTCATACACAGAACTGATGCTGCTACCATCTGCACTGATATAGAAAGATCTCCAAGATAGAAGGTAGGAGTTTTCCATGATGCTGTGACCCATTACAACACACTTAGAGAGGTCAGAAGTCTGGCACGTGGGTCTCACTGGGCTGAAATCGAGGTGCCGGCAGGCCTGTGCTCCTGGTTCTGGGGGCTTTGCCTCTTCCAGCTGCTAGAGGCCATCCTCATTCCTTGGCTTGGGTTCCTTTCCTTCAGCTTCAAAGCTGTCCTGTCCTGTCTTTCTGACCTCTTGTCACATATCCCTCAGATGACAGCCAGGACCACAGCTCTGATTTTAAGGATCCATGTGATGACACTGGGTCCGTTTGTATAATTCAGGATAATCTCCCCATTTCAAAGCTCTTAACCATAATCATATCTGCAAAGTCCCTTTTGCCACATAAAGTAACATAGGTACAGGTTCTGGGGATAAAGATGTGGACATTTGCAGGGAGAGGCGTTATTCTGCCTTCTGCATATAATAAAGGTGGGGAAAGGCAAATGCACCAGGAGCGAGGTGCCAAAAAAATGGTGGGGAAGTGGAGTGAGTCATAACATATGAGTATTTGCATAAAGAACCATGCATAAAAACCGGTATTCATTCCTGGAGGAGGGCTAGACTGATAGGGGATGGAGAGGTCCAATGAAGATGTCTTTTGTCATTATGGAAGGGTTCAAATACACACAAGACACAGAGACAAGTATAATGATTTCCATGTACCCATCACCATGCGTCAACAATTACCACCATTTTTCCATTCTTATGTCATTCACCTCCCCGCTTTTGGGAAAGGGGCTGAGAAGTATAACACAAGTCCCAGACACCAGATCATTCTAGCCTTAAAAATTTCAGGATGAGGGACGCCTGGGTGGCTCAGTTGGTTAAGCGGCTGCCTTCGGCTCAGGTCATGATCCCAGCGTCCTGGGATCGAGTCCCACATCGGGCTCCTTGCTCAGCAGGGAGCCTGCTTCTCCCTCTGCCTCTGCCTGCCACTCTGCCTGTGCTTGCTCCTGCTCTCTGTCTGACATAAATAAATAAAATCTTAAAAAAAAAAAAAATTTCAGGATGAATGTCTAAGAGTTAGGGTTTTTCAAAAATATCCCATAACACCATCATCCTCCTAAAAAAATTAACAGCATGTCCTTAATATCATCTAATGCTTATACAATATCTAAATTTCCCCCATTGCCTACAAAAAATTTTTTTTTTTAGTAATTGGTATGGTTGAAGGAGGATTCCAACTAGGCCCACACATTCCCCTTAGTTGATAAGACTCCTTAATCTTAATCTAGAACAGTTTCCAGAAGGGACACTTCTCCCTCCCTACTCTTTTGTGTCTTTATCTTTTAATAATCTAAAGTTAAATTTAGAGGAAAATGCAAACCTAATGCTCAGGGAGGGTTAGGGCCCCCCAAATGTGGGGGCTTGAAAGAAAGCCCCCAAGCAGTGGAGACTCAAGGGTGGAGAGGATGGGGGTGGGAGCAGAAAGCCCACCAGAGTTCCAGGTGGTAGAGTCAGGGAGCCCAGGGGCCTGGCATTCTGGGGGGGTTTCCTGGCCTGCTCGGCAGAGGTGCATGGAAGAGGGGTGGGGACAGAAGCCACAATCTAGCTTGGAGTAACCTGAGGAAAACCCCCAAAGCCAAGGGTGATACAATCATACTAAATATGCATGGTGGTGAGACACCACAGGAAGCTCACCGTCCGCCAAATTGTGCCAAGTGTTGTACCAAAGCCCACCCAGATTGGACAACCAGGGACAGTGGAGACAGGCAAAGCACGGAGGACAGAGACAGTCCGAAGAAACTGGAACTTGGACACCTGAGTTCAGGTCCTCGCTCTGCCACCAGCTGCCTGCACTGTCCTGGGAAAGTCACCTGTGGACCTTGAGGAACTATGGCTGGGGGAGGGGAGTGAACAGTAATATATATTAGTATTTGCTTGCATGTTCGTAAAAAAGATACAGAAAACACAACCGAGAGTCAAATGAGATCCTAAGTATGGAAGGGGCAGTAGCAATTTCCCCACTTAATACTGCAGAATGGCCAGATCCCCAAATCCCACTCCTACCAAGTGCTCCACATTATTTCTGACCCAGCAGAAGGGTTGCTGCAGGATGTATAGGAGTTTGCTGTGAATGGGAAAGTTACTGCAGACAAAGGAAATGACAGAGTCAAAGGCAAATGGACGGGAATGAGCCCAGTGAATTCAGAGAATTAAAAGGAATGCAAAATACTAAATCACTGTGAGATCTTAGATTGGGTACTGGAACAGGAAATGGACATTAGTGGAAAAACTGGTGAGATCAGAATAAAATCTGCAGTTAAGTTAATAGTACTGTATCCATGTGACCTTCTTAGTTTTGACAAGTACCCCATGGTTACATTAAGATGTTGGTGGAAGCTGTACTATTTTGGCCAATTTTCTGTAAAATTAAAGTAATTTAAAAAAAAATTTTAAGCTATTAAGAAAGAGAGAAAAAGAAAAGTAGTGCAAAATGGCCAGAGCATATAAGGAGCTGGAAGAAGGGAAATGGGTGACAGGCATCAGCCCAGGCCAGATGCCCGGGGCCTCCTATCTTGCGCAGTTGCGGGCAGTGACTCTATGGCCATATTCTCCCTCTCTGAAACCTCCCCGTGGGTCCCAGGTGGACACTAGTGACAGCTTGTTTTGTTTTTGTTTTTAAGATTTTTATTTATTTGACAGAGAGTGAGCACAAGCAGGGGGAGTGGCAGGCAGAGGGAAAGGGAGAAGCAGGCTCCTGACCGAGCACGGAGCCCGATGTGGGGCTCGATCCCAGAACCCCAGGATCATGACCCGAGCTGAAGGCAGACATCCAACTGACCCAGGCACCCCTAGTGACAGCTTCTTAACCCCCAGTTTCTCCCTAACTATAATTCACCTGTCCATACTTGCCTGAACTCACACACTAAGGTCCCAGGTCACACACACAGACATTCACACACTGCCCCTCTGTGAGGAGCCTGTGTCCGGCCTCCGATCCTCTGCCTGAATCCAGAACCACCACCCAGAACAGAAGTCAGCAGCCATCCCCACTCAGCGAAGTATGGAAAAAGCAGCAAGTCTCCTGTTCCCACAGTTGCAGAAAGGGAGGCTCAGAAAGGCGGGCCCGGGTGCAGATACCACCCGTGGTCAGAGACTCAGCTTGCTCAGAGGCACCTTCAGGATGACACGGCCCTCGGGGTGTCACCCTCCTCCACAATCAAAGGCAAAGAAAAAAAAGTAAAGAACAGTGCCAGGGTTAACACAGCCCCTTACCCTGTGAAGAGGCAGGTGAGCACCTGGTCCCTGGAGCTGGACCACCTGAGTTCAAATCCTCGCTCTCCTGCTTCCTAGCAAGTTCATTAACCTCCTTGTGCCTCTGTTTGCCCATTTGTAAAATAAAGACCGTAAGACTATCAACCTCATGGGGCCATTTGTGGGCTCAATGAGCTTATCTAGCAGCTAAAACCCAGAACCCCCTAGCACATCATACGTGCCGTCCAAGTGTTATTCTTTGGACTATTTTTTCACTGAGTATCTCCAGAGTACCTACAGAGGGGGTCAGGAGCTGGGGTCAGGAGCTGATAATCTAGCTAAGGAGATTTTTTTTTTAAGACGCATGAGATGTCATATTACCTACCATCCAGGACAATGTCCGAATAGAGTCTAACAGGTAACTCAGAAAGAAATTCCTACAAGAGTACTGGGGTGGAGGGGAGCAGAGCAGACTGAGGTGAACCAAGGGTACTAGGGCAGGGGAGGCCCCAGTGGCCCCAAAGCCGGGCCAGCTGCATAGAGGGCAAGAGAGGATGGGCCTGGGCCGGGAGCTGGGGCTGAGGACAGAGGAAGTGGGAACTTAAGCTTAGACACAGGAGTGCACACAGGCTCCAAGAACATGGACAGAATTGTAAATATCAATCTGTTAAGACAAGAGGGCAAAAGGCTTTTGTGATGAGTTTAGAATTGGAAAATCAGCTTTTTGTACATTCAATAAATACAGATTTACTGAGCACCTACTGTGTGTTAGGTACTGTTCAAGTGCACCAAGGACACATCTCCGAGCAGGACAGTCCAAACTGCCCACTCTAGTGGGATTTAGATTCTAGCAGGAAGAGGCAACCCATAAACGGGACACATACCAAGAAAAGTCTCCACCCAGGAACCTGGGTGGCTCAGTCGGTTAAGTGTCCACCTTCGGCTCAGGTCATGATCCCAGGGTCTTGAGAACTGAGTCCCAAATCAGGGTCCCTGCTCAGGGGGAAATCTGCTTCTCCCTCTCCCTCTCCCCCTCCCCACTGCTGGCTCTCGCTCTCAAAAACAAGAATGAAATCTTTAAAAAGAAAAAAAAAAAGAGGGGGGAGGAGTCAAGATGGTGGAGAAGTAGCAGGCTGAGACGACATCAGACAGCAGGAGATCAGCTAGATAGCCTATCAAACCATTCCGAACACCTACGAATCCAACAGGAGATTAAAGAGAAGAAAAACAACAATTCTAGAAACAGAAAATCGACCACTTTCTAAAAGGTAGGACCAGCGGAGAAGTGAATCCAACGCGACGGGAAGATAGACCCCAGGGGGAGGGGCCGGCTCCTGGCAAGTGGCGGAGCACGAAATCAGGACTTTTAAAAGTCTGCTCCACGGAGGGACATCACTCCAGAGGCTAAACTGGGGTGAAGACCTCGCGGGGACAGTGTGGACTCAGGTCCCACAGGGTCACAGAAAGATCGGGGGTGTCTGAGTGTCGCAGAGCTCACAGATATTAGAGCGGGGAAGCCGGCTGCGGAGACAGAGCCGAGGTTTCCTAGAGCTGTGGTCTGTGACACAGGCCAGTGCTCTGTGTGAGGGGTCCCCACAAGATCCGGGGAGACTCTGACCCGGGAGAGCTCAGGGATCTACGGGGTTCGGAGACTCCAGGTGGGACTCTGCCAGAGACAGAGATGCTTGGTCACAGGCTGGGTGAGCTCGGAGCGCTCCCAGAAGCCAGTGAGATGGGACTGATTATGCACGATTTTCTCCAGGCGCGGCCAGAGGCTGGGGAGACAGGAGTGATTGAACGCTTTTCTCTGAAGGTGCACTGAAGACTGGGGCCCCTAGCTCTCGGCTCCTCCGAACCGGAGATTGGGAGGCTGCCATTTTCATTCCCGTCCTCCGGAACTCTACGGAAAGCATTCAGGGAACAAAAGCTCCCGAAAGTGAACATGAGAGGATTACTTAGCCCGGCCCCTGGTAAGGGCGGTGCAATTCCACCTGAGGCAGAGACACTTGAGAATCACTACACCAGGCCCCTCCCCCAGAAGATCAACAAGAAATCCAGCCAAGACCAAGTTCACTTAACAAGGAGAACAGCAGATTCTTATCTGGACAAAATGACAAGGCGGAAAAACTCACCACAAAAAAAGAACAGGAGGCAGGACCGAAGGCTAGGGACCTAATCAATACAGACATTGGTAATATGTCAGATCTGGAATTCAGGACGACGATTCTCAAGGTTCTAGCCGGGCTCGAAAAAGGCATGGAAGATATTAGAGAAACCCTGTCAGGAGAAATAAAAGCCCTTTCTGGAGAAATAAAAGAACTAAAATCTAATCAAATTGAAATCAAAAAAGCTATTGATGAGGTGCAATCAAAAATGGAGGCTCTTACTGCTAGGATAAATGAGGCAGAAGAAAGAATTAGTGATATAGAAGACCAAATGACAGAGAATAAAGAAGCTGAGCAAAAGAGAGACAAACAACTACTGGACCACGAGGGGAGAATTCGAGAGATAAGTGATACCATAAGACGAAACAACATTAGAATAATTGGGATTCCAGAAGAAGAAGAAAGAGAAATAGGAGCAGAAGGTATACTGGAGAGGATTATTGTAGAGAATTTCCCTAATATAGCAAGGGGAACAAGCATCAAAATCCAGGA